>CAUYRT010069111.1:0-27738 GCA_963574885.1 Lepilemur ruficaudatus | reverse complement strand
AACACTTATGTGCACATATAGTAATAACACTCACTGGGTGTCAGGAAGGTGGGAGGGGTAGGTGGGGATGGGTATATACACACCTAACGGGTGCGGTGCACAGCCTCTGGGAGATGGACATGCTTGAAACTCTGACTCAGGTGGGGCAAAGGCAATACACATAACCTAAACATTTGTACCCCTGTAATATGCTGAAACAAAAAATTAAAAAAAAAGAAAATTATCGAGCACAGAAAGAGCAGATACAATAGGGAATTTAGGAAAAAAATTAAAAAAAATACTGCTAATCTCAAAGACAAAACAATGCATCCACAAAACAGGAAGGACAATTAAAAACAGTAGAGGGTTCATGGAAATTATCAAAGAAACAAAACATGAATATATTCTAGAGGAGAGAGACATGTGTCCCTGGATTAAAAAAGCTGACCAAATATCCATCACAATGAATAATAAATAAATAAACCCATTTCTAGAAACATCAAAGAACTTCAGAATATCAGGGACAAAAAGATCCTGGGAACTTCCTAAGTGGGTTGCGGTGGGCATAAAATAGTGCATATACATAAAAATGAAAAACATAACTGCAATAGTAACTCTGGATATTGAAAGAGTGGAATGATGCCTACAAAGCTACGAGTAAAAATTGTTTTCAACCTAGAATCCTATACCCAAAGTAGCAGACAGACACTTGGTGTGGCTCTTTTATGATCCCTGACTCCTGGTGTTCCTCCCCCTTCAGAGTGGGTAGAATCTGTGACTTTGTTCTAATCAATAGAATGCAGTAGAGGTAACAGGTTGTACATGATTGCTTGATGATACTACACACGATTGTAGCAACCACCTTGCTGGAGCCTTTCCTTTGCTGGCGTTGAAAAGCCAAGTTGCCATGCTGGGAAACTCCACATGACAAAGAACCTCTTCAAGCTAAAGATGGTCTCTGGATGACTGCCAACAAGAAACTGAAGCCCTCAGTCCTATAACTAACCAAAAGAACCTGAATACTTCCAATAACGTGTGTAAGTTCAGAAGCCAATCCTTCCGCAGTCAAACCTCAGATGAGATAGAAACCTTAGAAGACATTTTGGTTACAAACTCATAACCCACTAAAACTGTATTGTTTTAAGCTCCTAATTTGTGGTAATATTGTTACATAGCAATAGATAACTAATATACATGGCAGAATTATTCAGTGGTGAGGGTAGAATTAAAATATCTTTGGACATATTAGGTCTAAACAATCTTGACTGAAATTCAACTCTCCGGAGCTCTATGTTTGTCAAAAATGGATGGCATTCAGGAGGATCTAAGCTATGAAAGTGTAGTGAGTGAGAAAAATAGGCACACACACCCCTTCCAAAAAACAGACTTGCATATGGTAATTATGGAGGGAGGATTTTGATTTGTGCAACATCAGAGCACTGTACTATGCAAATAGTATGCAAATAAATAGATATGTGAGAGGATTAGTGAAACAGAACTATTAGAAACTCAAAGCAACTTAGTGCAGACTGCATTTTTAGTCATATAGCCAAGGCTACTGTAATCAGTGGTATCCTCAACTGCAAAGGAGGGTATGTGGGTGTTTGTGTACATTCCATTTGCCCCACTTCACCCCAATTTTCAAAGGACTAGGTATGCTTCTGTGTACAACATGAATTAGAAGAAATCTTCTCTTGCCTTTAAACTCTGCATGGCTTTAACTCTCATTCTACTCTAATTAGTTTGTTCCCTCTTCAGGGCCTTTGTGCTTACTGTGCCCTTGGCCTTGAGCAGATATTTGCATGGCTCACACCCTCATATCACTCAGCTTTGCTTAAGCATCACCACCCAAGGGAATCTTTCCTTTGCTGTGATGTCTCAAGTTCTAATCCCTTACCTTGATTTATTTTTCTTTGTAGCTCTTATCATTATTTATTGTATTTTGTACCCTCCCCAATTGTAAGCTCTTTGAAGAAGAGATTTTTTTTTTATTGTTCCATCCCAAGACCCATATAGGTGGTGAACAATTAATATTTAAGTGAATGGATTAAATTTCAAAGTAAAACATTCATCTTTCTCCAAGTACAGAAGAAGAAATAATAAACAGATGATCTCAACTGGATTTCATTCTACATACTATTTAACATTCTTCTGAATGTGTAGATTTGCTTCAAAAAATTAACTGCAAGAAAGTTATAGACAGATTCAGTGTTAAAGAAATTTAAGATAATTAGAATGGAATACAGATTTTCCATTCTCTCTGTAATTATGAATTTATATCATTTTAATCATCAGATGCATTTTCCCAACTGTGTCATCTAAATAGTCACAAAACATGAAGGTAAAGACAGGGGTAGTGACTGGCATTATGCTATTTGTTTTTTGACATTCTGGGCATTATTAACTCTAAAAGAGAGAATGTTTTCCTTAATGTATTAGAGTATTAGGCAGAATGTAAGGGAACATTTACCCCTCTTCTGACCATCACACTTAATTGAAATGAAAGCATTGCACTGTGCGCTAGAGGAAATAGATGGAGTCTCTGAAGTAATTCCATCCCCCACTAGTTAATTCTTTTTTTTTTAAGTTAGATCTCTACCTCATTGCCTGGCATTAATGAATTTTTAGGAATATAAAGAGTAGATGAGAAGTGAAGAACTAGCTTCTAAGTGATTTGAAAAGCCAGCAGGCCATTAGGAAAAGAGTTGAGTTCGCAAGGTTTTCCCAGTGTTATACCTAACAAGATGCAGCCAAGTAAAGGAAGGCTGGCTTTTCAGAAGCCATTCTTACTGCAAGATAGATTCTACATGGCCTTGGAAACTGGACAAATGGTTTTATTCCCTCTACCGGTAATACTAGGCTCCTAATTCAATTCTTCCAACTCACCTATGGAGTTCTAGAATTTATAAAATGAGAGTAATCTTACCTGAATCCCGTTAGTCTTTCAATAGACAAAATGTTAAAGACAACCATAATGATGAATACCATTATCATATCATATCATATCATACTCATGTCCCAGCTAATTCCTGCTGATATTTCACAAACTCAAAATTTAGATTTCAACTAGGCTGGCCAACTATCCTGGTTTGCCCAGGATTTTCTGGTTCTAGCACTGAAAGTCCTGCATCCCAGGAAGCCCCTTAGTCCCAGGCAAACCAAGACAACTGACCACTGTAAGGCATTCTCTTGGTTTGCATTCTTGGCAGAACCCTAATTAAGACTATGGTAAGTTGTTTGAAATTAAAAATGCTGTAGTTTGTCCTTCCAGAAGATCCTTATTTCCACTGCAATTATCTATACTTAACTGTTACTACACCATGACCACAAAGAGCAAGTCACAAGACTGCTTTAGCCTGAGAATAAACATTCAACACTTATTGAACACTCTTGTTACACATGCATGCACACACACACATATATACATACAAAGATTTCCACATTCAAACTTCTAAAATCAGAATCTTGGAGGAAGAGGCTGCAGGTGTACAGTGAAATGACTCAGTAGGTGATTCTGATATTTACTTCTTTGGAGCAATTCTCTTCCTAGGATTTAGAGGTGTTAAAGATGTGTGTATAAAGATATCCATTACATTATTATCTGTAATAGCAAAAATTGGGAATCAAATGTCCACAGTGGGGATTAATTGAGATAACGTATATCATATAATAGAAGACTACATAACCATTTCAATTACATTTTTTGCAAGCTATCGAATGACATGGTAAAAGGCTTCTAAAACAGTTTTAGAAGATCTTCTAATAATAGAAAATTGTGTCTACTTCACAGAAAAAAAAGACTAGAAGGAAATATACAAAAATGTTAATAGGTCATCTTTGGATGGTATGAGTTATTTTTTCATTTTTGTGCCTTTATAAATTTATTTTCTTCATAATCACCATAATAAAGTAGTAATTGAGAAAACCATTAACATCTTGTTTAGTGGTTCTTCAATTTTAGTTGTCTAATCAGTATATGGATACTTTTCTAAGCCAGATTTTTTTTATTAATTTATTAAGTGTAAATACATTTAAAAATTAACTTGAAAATAATTTAAAATTTTATAGTAGTTGATTCTTTCCTCAGATGATTGCTTTTCTTTTATACAAGTCTATCATTATACCTTTTAATAAATAGTTGTAGTTTTCAAAATACAATTCTTACATGTTTTATATTACCATTATTTGGATTCCTCTGTGCTATTGTTAGGATTATTAATATTATTTCTTTCAACTCTCTACTGCTTGTGAATAGTAAAGTGATTTTTGGTATTGTTTCTATTTTTAAATGTAGATTTTATTTCACTCATGGTATTGAAAATATTATTATTTTTCCCCTTGTTGATGTTACTGAATTTTATAAGAAGACAATTCAACCTGTAAGGATAGTTCTGTTATTTTGGAGAAGTTATTATAGAAAAAAATGTAACTTTGTCTGCTTCTTACTTGTTTCATATCTTCCTTTTCTTTTCAAAACCTCTAACAGTTTTAAGTAAAATGGGTATTCTTTGTGATTTTACTGGAAGAGTCTCTAAGGTTTCATTATTAACTGTGAAATTGATAGTGTAAGGAAAAAATATTATCCTGGATAGAGCTGGAGCCCATTCTACTAAGTGAAGTATCGCAAGAATGGACAAACAAGCACCACATGTACTCACCAGCAAATTGGTATTAACTGATCAACACATGTGCACATATAATAGTAACATTCATTGCGTGTTGGGCAGATGGGAAGGGGGAGGAAGGGATGGGTATATACACACCTAATGGGTGTGGTGCGCACCATCTGGGGGATGGACACGCTTGAAGCTCTGACTCGGGTGGGGCAAAGGCAATATATGTAACCTAAACATTTGTACCCCCATAATATGCTGAAATAAAAAAATACCCAGATTTTCTGATTCTACCTTTAAATATTCTAAATGAAAGTACGAGTGAGTTTCTTAAAACTGGAATTTAAACAATATTCTAAAATTTTTAATGCATGTGCCGTGAATTTCTTGGAGAAACATTAACTGTAAGTGTGTCTATCTATCTTTAGTCTATTTGTCTTTTCTATTATCTATCAAGTTGTTCTAACATGCAGGCAGATGAAGTGGTCCTATAATCAGTGGAATGTCAAGGACCATCAGCTGCCCAATCAAAGTTACCCCAACAACTGATTAATGATTGAAAGTTTACCATTGGATCTTCAGTCCTTTAGCCTGTGGGTTATCATCAAGGGATTGCATCAGAGTCACTTTTGGAGCTTTGTGAATGTGTGCACACATTCATACACATGCATGCACATACATATGCATGCACACACACATACATACATGGATTTTCACATTCAAACTTCTAAAATCAGAATCTTGGAGGAAGAGGCTGCAAGTGTACAGGAAAATGACTCATTAGGCGATTCTGATACTTACTCTTGTTAACAACTGCAGTGTCTCTGTGGCCTAAGACACTGGTTCTCGTTAAAACACAAATGCACTTGAAGGATGAGACTTTGAAGCTGTAACCAATTATAAGCATCTTAGTAAAATTGAATTTGTCAAGTTTTTACTAAAAGCAGATTTTGATGATGATACAAGAAAAGAACATGAAGATCTTGGTGTATGAAGAAGAATAGGGAGTAATTTAAAAACAAACAAACAAACAAAATATCCCTCAAAAATCCAGATGTAAAAAGCAGCTGCTGGAGGTCCCAGAGACTAAGTACCAACCTCAGCATTTCACTTAGGCGAGCCTCTGTCTGGCACTGCAAGTGTGCTTTTATCAAGTCCAAAAAATAATTAGGTGCTATTGGTGAGTAAAGTTTAAAAGTTAAATTGCTCACATTTTAACAATAGCTGAATAGTCAATGCAGCAGAAATTAGCCATTTCATTAGCACTTTTTGCAAGACCAGTAAGTGGTTCATTATCAATTATGCAGCACTTATGCAGATTTGCTTTAGACTTACACCTCCAAGGCCAACACTTCCTACATTTCTTAATTTTCTACTGGATTTAAATGGCTGGTCTTCAAATCTGTGCCTGTGATGTGTTCTTATTCCAACAAGGTGGGTCAGTTCAAAAGGGAAAGAGGCAATTTCTGCCACAAAAAATATTTTTTTCATGGAATGCATTTTAAGTTCCTACCTGCGAGTTCCAAAGCTAGCTCATTCATTTGAAGAATGAGGTGAGAAATAGATAAGTTTTCTAATGCCTAGGTAGAGGTCACAGGAGCTTTTCTTCAGAGAATAATGGTTGGCTCAGAACTGGCCTGGCATCCCCTTGAAGACTTGATAAATGCTACAGAAGCGCCATGCGTATGTGAGGGAACAGAAAATAGTTTGGGCATCTGTAATTTGTGCTGCGACTGTTCCGTGTTCAGAAACGTAATACACTTTCTCATCTTCAGTTTACCAAGGAATGGGGAGGGGCATTTTTCTTAAATAAAGAGTATTGATAAAACAGAGTTACTTAAATATAAAAAGACAGAGGAGAATACTAATTGTTCCATAGAGCATGTTCATTCTTAAAAAGAATTGTAATGATGAAAATAGGAAAGGTCAGTTGGAAAGATAGTGGCTCAGAGGATAACCTGAGAGATAAGATAATAATGCTGGCACACAGACAATGTATAACCTAAAATGGGATATACACATTGCTGCGTAGTTGCCTCTGTTATGATTTACCCACAACTTCCTGACCTGGGTAGGGTGATTATTACCATTTTAATACATTTATAAACTGGGATTCAGAGAAATTACCTTTTTGAAAGCAGTCAGGAGGTGACCATGTTAGAAACTGAACACCAAATAATTGAATTCAAAGTCTATGCTCTTCCTTATATGTAGTTGTTTCTCAAAGCTGGCTGATGTCCAGAAGCACCTGAGAGTGTAAAGCTTGCTTTGAAAACACGGTCCTCCACCGCACTTCCCTGCAGGATCCTGCCTGAGGTCTGAAGGCACTGAGTGAGCCAGATTGGGTTTGCATAAACACACACTGGCTACTGGTTACTGGCCCTACTTCAGGCTACCCGCCCTTTTGTTTTATGCTGTGCATCCTAATTTATCTGACCTTAGAGCCAGAGCCTGTAGTCTACCTTCCACCTCCAGTGCTATTTGCAGTCAGTCTCATTCTGAACCCTAACCCCAGGCAACCATTGGTCTACTTTCTACCTATAGATTTGTGGGTTTTTTTGAAATTTCATATAAATGGAATCATAGAATATTCTCTGGACTTATTCACTTAGCATAATTTTTGAGGTTCATTTATACAGTAGCGTAATTAAGTGGTTTGTTCCTTTTTCTTGCTGACTGTTGATTCATGACATGTGTCCACTTCAGGGAAGAAAGCTCAAATTTGTCTGCTTAACATAAACTTTTCATAACCTGGCTGCTACCTACATCTTTACTTCCTTTTATTGACATCCTTCTACCTTCCCCAGCCTGACATTTTACTCTAACAATACTGAACTACTTGCAGGTTACATGTACACTATGTTTTCTTTTCCTCTGTGCCTTTTCTAATAATAGTGGTAGTGTAAGTAATATAATAATATGATAAAGCTTAATCTTCTTTGAACACCCTTATGCTGCTTCTGCCGAATCCCAATATTTTTCTGCTCCACATTTCTTTGCTTGATTCATTTTTCTTTCTTCCTTTCCTTTTTCTTTCTTTGTTTCCTCTACGTATCACATTATATTATAAACATTTGTCCATTGGTTTGTTGCCTCAGGCTTATCAGATTGTCAAGTCATTGAAGGAAGGTACTATGTTTTCCTGTCTTCAGCAATATGGTGCATGGTAGGAATATGATATGTTTGTTTGAAAATACAAAATTTCTATCCATTGCTTGTCTGTCTTGTGTTTAAACATTCTAAATGCTCCCGAACTAAATGGAAGAAGAATTTGTGCACCACTAACAAGTAGAAAAGCTTAACTGCAGGAATTTATTTCCAAATGCAGTTGTTCTGTGTAATATTGGTAGGCTAGAGTTAGTACAACCCATAACACAAGTTATTTGTAGGCTCTTCAGGGATTATATTTTTTCATGGTCTGGTTGTTATTTTATTTTTGGTGATTATTAAACTAAAAGGAAGCTTAAGCATTACCTAATTCAATCAGCTTGTTTCAGTAATGGGTGTTACTGAGGTTTAAAGAGTGAAATGATTTACTGAAATTCACACACCTTGTGACTGAACTGGTACTGGAAACTAGCTTCTGAGGACTCTTACTTCCACTGCATCATGCTATACCCCGTTTCCAAAAGATGGAAATAATGAATGTAGCTCCAGGGATAAGAGAAGAAACTCTGAAGTCAGACTGCTTTTGTTTGAATCTTAGCTCCCTATCCTACATGCTGGAAGACTTTGTGTAAGACAGTTTACCTCCCTGTTACCTCAGTTTCCTCATCTGTCAAATATGCATAGGTAATTGCACCTACTGTGATCTAGCTATTGTTTTTGGCTTCAAATCCTCCCTTTTGTACTCTGCTTTGGGATGTTTAGGCTGGGTGGAACATGTCTCCTTTGTCGTCTGGCTTTCTGTTAGGATCTATTAGTAGGAGGCACTAGAGAGAGACTGAGAGATGGGAAGTAAAACATGTATGTGTGTATATGTACACATATGTTACATATACACACATACACATACCTACAAACACACACACACACACACATAAAGTTTTTCCAAAATGAACAGAAACAGCCTCAAGGAGCCTCATCAGAAATACTAGCACCAGCCAAGCAGTTTCCCTTCCTCATAAAAAGTCTCAGTTTTAATTTCACAAGGTCCCTCCTTTAAGCCTCTAAATTTTAATATTTGCAAACTTGTCCGTCTGTTTCCCTAGCCTTAGTAGGGGTACTGGTTTCTATAGTTACTACCTCCCGTTCCCCTTCTGTCTTTTCAATTCTTTAATACCTCATTAGCAATTCTTATTAAATCCTCTCTGTTAAAATAGATGATGGGGTTTGTGTCTCCTGACTAGACTCTGACTGGTATGTGTTCCTCATAGGATTGTTGTGAATATTAAAATAATAGTTCACATAAAGGGCTTAACAGCGTCTGGCACATAGAAAGTGTTCAAGAAATGTTGATGGTTGGTATTACTAAATGTGGTACCATTTCATAAGAAGAACTATGTATCTTATGAACATTTCTTTTTGTTTATTTTCTTCCTCAGGAATAATAAAGAAAAGGCTGATCACATAGGATTCATATTTTGTTTTGGATTTCTCTATATTCGTGCACCCTTTTGGAATTCTTTCAAGTTTTGTGGGAAGCACAAAAATCTTGGTCACTAGATCAGCTTTACAGGGTTACTTAGTTCCCACAATAGCCGCCCTCATGCCACCATCTATTTAACCACTGCAAACAACAGCAAAAACAAAGCAAACAAACAGGCAAAATAATCTTCTCCAGGAAGTGGTTTGCCAGTGCGTCATCCACACTAATTTCCAAAACAGAGAACTGAACAAATGTGAAGAACTGATTTATTCTTATTGAGGTTTGCTTCTTACTGACTTCAGTTTTAACCAGTATTGTGGTCTCCATATGTATGTTGCCTTCTTCCTCGGTTCTTTATAGCTTGTATACTGTCTCTTTTTAAAATATCTATTGCCCATATTTTCTGCCAAGCATCCCCACATATTCCTTGCTTATACACAGGCACTTCTCATTATTTCAGATGCTTCTCTGGGTAAATGAGAATTCTAGATTGTATTTCTCCATTCAGTGATCCAAATGGATTGTTTCCCAAACCCTTTGCTGCTGTAAAACTGGTCAATTTTCTGCTTATTCTTGAACCAACCTGTAGGGAGAAAAATGGATAAATTTGTGATTACTAGTCTCCTGAGAAGCACTAGAAATCATTCTTTATGTTACGAAACTATAGGAAAATAGGCATTGAGGGTTTTGCTTCCATTTCTAGGGGTATTTATTATTTATGAGACTGATTGGGCTACCAAGATATCTAAGTTGATTCTCTTCTCACTGACTACTCAATACATTAGGATTTTAGCTAGAGTTCAGGAAGTAAAGACACTGCATGTACATGCATGTATGTTATGTGTGTGGGGGTTCGGGGAAATGTGTTTGCATGTTGGAGAACGAAGGTAGGGCCAGGGAGAAGAGTTAATGCTGGCAATAGCAATAATTGCCCTGTACTTGACTCAGGCAGCCTGCTTTGGTCATAGTTGAGTAGCCAAAAATCGTACTGTACTGGTGGCTGCTTCAGCCACATTGATGAATATGCTGGTGTGGCCCTCAATGAAACTGAGACAGTTTCATCAAACATAGTCCATCCTTAAGAGGTCCATCCATAGCTATGAATTTAGCCACTTTCATTATGGAAGAAAATAGATTTTTTTTTTTTGTTTCTTCTGTTTCAAATATGTCCTCAAAAGTGAGTTAACTCTAAACTAAAAGAATATTCAGGCTGGGTGTGGTGGCTCATGCCTGTAATCCTAGCACTCTGGGAGGCTGAAGCGGGAGGATTTTTTGAGCTCAGGAGTTTGAGACCAGCCTGAGCAAGAGTGAGACCCCGTCTCTACTAAAAATAGAAAGAAATTAGATGGACAACTAAAAATATATATAAAATTAGCCAGGCATGGTGGCGCATGCCTGTAGTCCCAGCCACTTGGGAGTCTGAGGCAGGAGGATTGCTTGAGCTCAGGAGTTTGAGGTTGCTATGAGCTAGGCTGATGCCACGGCACTCTAACCTGGCCAACAGAGTGAGACTCTGTCTCAAAAAAAATAGTAATAAAAAAGAATATTAATAAAGAAGAACAACTTGAACTAAATCAAACCAGCCAAAAGAAAACATTCCCTTTACCATCAAGGTTTATATTCCCTAAGGAATAGGAATATATTAATATAGATTGAGACAATTGGAGAGAGAAAAAATTCAGTGAAATATTCTCTCTTCTCCTTTGTTACAGAATGAAATTTACCAACAGTGGCCCTCACAGGATCTTTCTTCTACTGTTGACATAGACAAAATATTTCATCGTTGGGAAAATTGGAGACAGGCAAAAGTTAATTCTTATTACTTAACATATCTTCTTCTGTCTTTTAGTCTCCTTTGGGTAAAGTCCTTCCCATGAGATTTTACCTTTTATTTCCCGCCCTTTAATGGGTCTTCCTTCATTACCTAGCCGTGTGCTTTTTTGGCTCTTTTTATAAGTTGCCCATTTACTCTCACTGTCTGTTAGTATTTAATTATTCAACTTCCTCACAATTAAAACTCATTTCAACCACTGAGAAATTGCTGCATGGCTCTTATCTAGCTTTTTCCTTATGTATATATTATAAATGATTGGCCTCTGGGGCTTTCTTGAATATATTTCTTAATTTTCTAGTTTTCCAACACTAATTGGTGACAGTGGAAAGAAAGCTGTAGCGAAATCATTAATAAATGATGTTTCAGAGATTGAAAAGAATTGGGAAAGAAAGATCCAGGAAACCAAAACTCAAATGGTCTGGTAATCATTCAGAAAGAAACGATAGTTAACTGTTTTACTAGCAAAACTTTGGATGTCTCATTGTTTGTATAGCACAGTGTTGGGATTATTAAAAATATTAGGAACTGAAAGTTATCTTGTTTTGTCTTGACAACATGGGCATGTGCAATTCAAGTCTGGTGGTGCTCTGCTGTTGTCCTGGTTTACATCCCCAGTATCTCTGAGGTGTCACAGTGATGACTGTTATCCATCCAAAAGCTTGATAATATTCTCTCTGGAGCCCATCTGCAAACCATTGTATCAGATGGGAGGGTCACAACTGAACAGCATGTTAAATTAGATTTGCGTAAAACATTCCATTTTCTCCAGGTTGAGATTTCAGTCTAGATGCTTTCATTTTGTCTGTGTCTTGGTTTCAGCAACATTTCTACAAAATATCATTTTGTCACATTTGAGCAGATGGTACATCTTCAGGTCTTCTGCTGCTTCTCCGCCCAGAATTGAGTGTTCATCCCAAGGATTGTACTGTCCTCGCAGAGCCTTGTGGAGGTAGAGAGTTCTCTGCCTCTCACATCCTACCATGGGGGCGGGGGTAGGAAATCTGGTATTCCAAATATCTGATATTGAAGAAGTCTGATCCTGGTTGGCATTTAGCAGGAGACTGAAGCAGTGAAGTACTGCCAGACTGTGTTCTTCCCTAAAGGCTGGTTCAGAAGTCTGTTTTCCATTCTCAAGTGCCCAGGGTGAGACCCTTCAATAGTTTTCTCCAAATTAAGATTGTTTTTCCTTAGACTTGTTTACAAAACAAGTAATTTTGTAATTCTTGTTTACAAAAAAGGATCTTCTGCTCTCCAGGATGAAGGCAAACTGTTAAGTACTGTAAATTGTGAGGCTGAAATAAAAGCTCTCTGGTCTCCTTATTTAGTGGTAAAAAAAAAAATAAGATTTAAATATTTCTCTAAATGGTGTACAGATGGAAATCTACTTTAATGTATTTCTAGGACTGACTGTTATTTGTTCTGTTGTAATGACATTTTCTAATGACGCTCACATTTTCAGTATCCAAAACTTGGGATAAATGTGCCTTTCTTTGGCCATTTACTGCATGAAAACAATTTTTACTTTGTAGGAGATAAAACGAAGTGTCATGCACAGACGCTTGCATGTCTTTTTTCTTATGGAAATTGTGTGTGGTGAGTGAACAGAAAGTCATTGGTGGTTAGGAGTTAAAAGAGCCATTCTACAAATGAGGAAGAATGAAGGATAGTTAAGTGAAATGCTATCAAGTTGTTAAAAATGGAATTTTAAAGATTCCAGAGTCAAATTAAACCATTCCTCTTGGGCTACAACATAAATATTATATAATTAGATACTCTTCTTTAAGGATTGTCATTTATAAAGATGGAATCTAAAAAGATTTTTGTTCTATTTCTAGAGGATATGTTGAAACCTTATTCCCACATAAAAGTCACTAAAGACCTTTTTGTACACATGGAAATATCTTTTTCCTACAATAGACTTTTTATGTTAAAATACATGTAATAAACATTTATTCCAATAGTGATAGCAGGGACTTAGAACAACAGGATTTCACACTGATAGGCCTTTTTCAGTTAACTTAGGGTAATAAGGATGAAAATATACCCTTTGAATTTTGAGGGACCAGAGGGATAAGACACCGTGAAACTTATAAGGAATATATTTTCTTGCCTATTATTGTACTCTATAAACTCTAAGTCACTTTTTAAAAATCAATTTTCTTCCTCCGTCTTGAAGATATCATTTACATTTGTTTTCCTTTTATCCATAACCACCAAGCCAGTGCTGAGATATATTAATCTGGAATACTGTTTTATGTCATGTGCTAACAAGTTTTTTTTTAACCCAAGTTAGTTACTGTGTTTTGGGGGTTTTTTTGTTTGTTTGTTTGTTTGGTTGGTTTTTTTTTTTTTTTTGAGACAGAGTCTCACTCTGTTGCCTGGGCTAGAGTGCCATGGCATCAGCCTAGCTCACAGCAACCTCAAACTCATGGGCTGAAGCAATCCTCCTGCCTCAGCCTCCCGAGTGACTGGGACTACAGGCATGTGCCACCATGCTCGGCAAATTTTTTTTTATGTATATTTTTAGATGTCAGCTAATTTCTTTCTATTTTTTTTGTTTAGTAAAGATGGGGTCTTGCTCTTGCTCAGGCTGGTCTCGAACTCCTGAGCTCAAATGATCCACCCACCTCTGCCTCCCAGAGTGCTAGGATTACAGGTTTGAGCCACCACGCCCAGCCAGTCACTGTGTTTTTAACAGTATTTTTAAATAAAAATTTTCTGACTTCTTTTCTTTAACTTAGTTAACACTACTCGATAGCCATTTCTGCAGTTTCTGCAGATGGTTCAGAAACCTCTTTTTCTAGGATGCTGATTTCAAATTTATCACCTCGGTAATCATTCTCTGCTGAATATCTTTTCCTAATTTTGAAGTCATTGAATGGTACTTTATGATCCCAAGGCCACTGGAGCTTTCTGTCTTCAAGATCATCTGTGCGTAATGCAATATCTTATTCAGATGTCAGAAAAGTTTTGTTCATTAATAGCAGCCACCCTTAAAACAGTGACTTACAAAACGAAAGGGCATTGATTCCAGGGAAATGTTGTGGGGAGCATGTGTGTATGAGTGAGTAAGGGGGTGGAATGGTTGTGTATTTTGAAAAACCATATTCAGTATACCTACTCTATTAGTTTCAATAATATAAACTGTAAAATATAATTCTAAAGAAAATCTTAGCATGTGGAGATATGCAAAAGATAGGGTAGAAAGCACCTGAGGGGTTATGGCTAGAAAAGAATAAGTGACTGCTTTGGGGGCAAACAGTCGATCGATCATTAACTGAAATGAAGGTAATGGCTTATATTATTAGCTGCATATTGTTATTTTGTGACGTTAAGTTGTTGTAGTCACAACTGCCACAAATAGGATTCATTTATAAATATGGATCTGTAAACATATCGTTGGGGAAAATGAAATATGGTACAAATGAGTTAGGCTGTCATATCTATTCTGTGACTATGGGAACAATTAATTCTCAATATGCAGATTTAGGCTTCTCTTGGCTGACATCATATTCCTGGGTCATCTCAAACCAGCTACTGTGTATTCAGAGGATATAAATCAAAGTTACTAAGAACACAGTAGAAAGATAAATCTTCTTTAAGAAGTTTAGAAAAAAATCATTTGATCACTTAAAAGTAAAAAATCCAAAAACATTATTTAAATTTATGTTCTCACACCACTCTTCCAAAATATTAGAGAGAAGAATCTGCAATCAAATTTATTGACTCTCTCTTTTATCCAAGAATTAGCTGTTACAGCCCATTGCATCTTTTTGTTTCAACAGCCCTCATTTTGGGTTTTTCTACTTCTAAACATCATTGGCCAGCACTGATCAGAGGTCACAGGGAAGAGTAAAAAGAGTTGAAACTTAAATAACTATTAGTGAGAAGCTATAGTAAAAAAAATAAAAAAGAAAGGAAAAATACCCCTTTTTAGGGAAAATTTGAAAGGATTTAAAAAGTTGCAATTGTGAATTATCATTTACATCTGTTTACCACCCTACTATATTACCATAGTGCAAGTAAGTATTATCATTGAGTTTTCCAAAATGAAAAGCTATATTCTTTTAAATATATAGTTGAATGCCAAATTTCAGACAAGCCATCATATTTATGATATTTAATATTTATTTCTGTCTATATGGTCAGCCCTCCTATCCATGTGTTCTGCATCTATAGATTTAATTAATCATAGATCAAAAGTATTCAAAAAGAAAAAATACTGTGTCTATACTGAACATTTTTTTGCTCTTATTCCCTAAACACCCATTTATATAGCATTTACATTGTACTAGGTATTATAAGTAATATAGAATTTATTTAATGTATGCAGGAGGATGTGCATAGGTTCTATGCAAATACTACCCCATTCTATATCAAGGACTTGAGAATCCTTGATTTTGGTGTCCACAGGAAGTCCTGGAACCAATCCCCCAGGGATACCAAGAGACAACTGCATACAATTAAATCTAAATGAAAGATTATTTTACACACATTATTATACAGAAATATATACAATACAAATATACTGAACATGTGCATATTTAAATAAATTTTATACATATGTAAATATATTCCTGGCATCTTGGCTCAATTTGGCATTTTTCCAGAAGTATGTGTATCTTTAAATTATCTGATTTTTGTTTGCCTGATTCTCCCAATGGAAATGTAGCCAAATGTAATTTTAAAATTCATTTTTTTAAAAATCATAGTAAAAATAGTTAGCAAAAACACATCATTTGCATTAAGTTAAATTGTTTTCTATCCTATCCTTTAGAGGGCTATGTTAAAGAATAGAATGACGAGCAAGTGAGCATCAGTTACCATTTAGTCATACCACCTTTAATAGCTATTCAAGTGGAAATAATAGAAGGAATAACTTTAAAAAATATATTAGTGAGATCTCCATAATTGACACATTCTGCTTTTCCACTATAGAGATTAACCAATTGAGTGATGTTAAATATTGCCACAAAGAGAAATATAAAGGAGAAGAAAGAAAGAAACTGACAACTAGCCTTTTTGGTTTAGAAAAATGTTTCTTCTGTGACCTTTCAAGGAAATTTTCTTTTGCTCTAAGCATTTTGAGAAATAAAAATAAAAACTAATTACTTATTCATGAGCTAAATTTGCTTTCTCCCTTGAGAAGTGAATCAATGAACCGGCAGGTGGTTTAGCTCCCTTGGAGGGGGCTGCATGTTGGGTGTCTCCAGCGTTCTCTGCTCCATCAGGGCATTCAGGCTAGAAGAGGGGCTCCTAGCACAGCTTTATTTGAGGAACACTGCTGAGTATGTGGGGTCTGCCACCTGTAGCTTGCCCTCAGAGCGAGGCTTCTTCACAACTACAACTGAGAGAACTTATTCTGGACATGCAGGCTTGCAGGAGTGCTCAGTTTTCAGACTTTGTCCAAGAGGAAGGGACTATCCGTTAAAGACCAAGCAGGAACTTTAGAATATGTCTCTTCCTGGATCATATCTTAGTGGACATTGTTCTCTTCAAATTAAACAAAGGCTAATCAATTAAACACATCTATGTTGGAGACAGAAGACTAAGTTTCTTTTTAAAACAAGAATTTAGTTCTAATGGAATGCTCTGTCCTGCCTCAGCCTCTTCTCCATGGCTGTGTTCCACCCCTATCCCCTGTTGAAAGGGAGTTATTTCAGCAGTCGTGTTTCCTATCACACAACTCTCAGCCGTGGCTGATGGATAATGTGTGCTTGTCCCACCCAAGCCCAGTCAATATGTAGGCTAGCCAGCCACCTGTGATGGGACCTGGCACACACACACATGTGCACAAACACACATATGCAATACACTAAATTAGTTGTAAGAAACTCTCTTGTCAATTTAAACTAAAAAATATACCGAGCCCACAAGCAAGGGGAATTGAGCTCAAACTGTCTCATATAGAGATAGGCAGGTGAAGCTATGCTGAATGTATTAATTTCCTGTTGTTGCAGGAACAGATTACAACAATCTTAGGAAAAAATTACAACAATTTTAGTGGCTAAAAGTAATACAAATTTATTCTCACACAGTTTGGAGGTTAGAAATCCAAGATGGGTTTCATTGGGCCAAAAACAAGATGTTTGCAGAAGTGCACTTCTGGAGTCTCTAGGAGAGAATCAGTGTCCTTGCTGTTTTCAGATTCTAGAGCTGCTTTCTGGCATTTTTTGGTTCCCCATCACTTTCTCCATCTTCAGATCTACTTCCAACATCAGGGCACCTTTGTCTGTGATCCTCTACTTCCCTCTTACAGGGATTCTTATGATTCTTTTGATTATCTGAATGATTCAGATAATCTCCCCATTTCAGGATCCTTAACCTAGTTACATATGCAAAATCTCTTTTGCCCTATAAGGTTAATATTCTTGGATTCTGGGGATTAGGATGTGGACATCTTGAGTGGCCCAGGTAGTATGCACAGCCAAGTAATAGGAAAGTCCAAATTATGAGTTAGCAAAATATATGACATGTCAGACACACATGGAGAACTGAGAAAGGAGAGAGCAACTGAGTCAAGGAAAGGGCGAGGCTCTTCAGAGTGAAGGTTCATGGGCTCCTGTGGACACGGTGCCTGTAGCCACAGAAACACACTCCAGTTCTTGCTGTTCCTGAGACCTGAAAATCAGCTTTATTTATATGTGAATATTCTGAAAACAATTTGCTGCTGCTGGAGACAACTTGAGGTTGTCTCTGATACTTGTAAGCAAAATGACCTGATGAGAGGAAGAGGCATATTTGCGATACTTTCTCTTTAAAGTGGGTGATAGGGAAGGAAGTGTTTGTTACTTGTCTAGGCACATTATTGAATAATCATTTTAATTGTTTTCTGAAAAGAAATGGTGATTTCTTTTTCTTTTGAATTTTAAATGGTAATATTAATAGCTATAATTTGATGAGAAGACCTCTGGTTATGGAAAAGAAAACTTGTTATCACCTACACTTTGGCCCTTAGTAGCTGAGAGATTTGGGAAGAGTTAACTGGCCAGAATCTGTTTCTTGTTTTCCTTGTAAAAAGGAAGGTATGTTGGGGATAATGATACTACCTTATCAGATTGTTGTGAGAATTACATGTTGATGAACTTAAAAACCTTTTGAGACCATAAAGAGCTGCTGCTCTTTATTGTGACTGATGTAGAAGTCTGGCTGATGGATTTCTCAGAATTTTCGACTATAGTAAGATCTTCCAAAAATGCTAAACGTATTTTTGATAAACAGCAAGTAAGAATCCATATTGGGATGCTGCTATTCTACAAATGAAGTAAGGTTTGTAGACAGATGAACTTGGAAATCAGAGTAGAAAAGAAAGGGAAAAAAACTTTAAATGGCAAAGGTCAAATTTGGTTTATGATATGTGATCATTTGTCATAAAATTGCATATGGGATAGGTGTACAAGGCCTTTGTTCAGGTTATAGACTTAAGGTTATTTTACTGATAGCTCAAATAACGGATATTGACAGTTGTCTCCTGTGAGAGATAGAAGTTGCTTAAACTACAATTTTTTTAATATCAAATAAAATACCTAAACTCCCAATGCCTATGTTTGCCTATATTTCAAACCTGGAAAGAGAATGAGAAACATTAAGGAAAGGAGATAAATGTGCCTTTTCCAAACTGGGAAGGAGAGAAGCACTTGGAAATGAATGGGACAATCCTGTTCTGTTCTGAAAGAAACGAAAAGCGTTTTGTCTTTCTCTGTTTGAGAAAATAGGCGTCCAGCATTTTCTCTGTGAGCATGAAGACCCAGAACTGTAGGCATCAGCCAAAATGAGGCTTAGCACATGAAATCTGTGTTGAAAATTCCAGAATTTACATAAAAACGCCTGACATAATCTTGGCATCGAGCAAAATGTCCAGCTGAGTGAAGGCAGCAGGCTTAGCAGCTCTCAGGAAAGGTCTGATGAAAGCGAAGCATCTGATTCTCTGATTCTTAGAGCAGTCACATCAGTCCAAGGTTACTGTGCAGGAGAAAAATTTTTACTGCCTCAGTGCTAAGGAGATTTCAGGGTGGAAATTGATTTAGACAATGGAGAGTGTTGGAATTCTGGTTTATATCAATTACTTATCTTTTGAGGTACTAATGATGGAACATCCACTGAAATATCACTCCAATATTCTTTTCTTCTCTTCTTTAAATTGTTGTTGTTTTCCCAAACAGGTAGAAGATACAAAGTACTTTAGAAAAAGTATTGTCCCTCTATTTTAACAGTGAGTATTATGGACTGGATATTTGTGTCCCCCACCCTACAAATTCATATGTTAAAGCCCCTACCCACCCCCATATGGCTGCATTTGGAGATGGGTCCTCTGAGGAAGTATTCAAGATTGAATGAGATCATAAGGATGGGGATCAGAGGATCCATTAGGATGTGTCCTTGTATGAAGAGACACCAGAAAGCTTGCTGGCTGTCTCTCTGCTATGTGAGGCTACAGTGAGAAGACAGCCATCTGCAACCCAACGGGAGCGCCTCACCAGATACCAACCCTTGATCTTGGATTTCGAGCCTCCAGAACTGTGAGAAAATGAATTTCTGTCATTTAAACTATCTAGTCTCTGGTATTTTGTTACAGTAGTTCAAGCAGATTCAGTGAGTGACCCAATGGACTCCCTAGATGGTGAGATATAAAAGTATAAAGTAAGAAAACTGGTTGTTAACTTTAAGTGGGAAGTCTTAATCTATTCCACTTTTTTGTGTGTGATTTTTGCCTACTAATGCTTGAATCTAAACAGGATTTATTGACTTAAAATAGATGAAAATATTATGGTAAACATCAGAGGCATGGCAAAATATAATAGATGTGGACTTGAATGCTTTTGTTTGCTTATGACTTATTTATATATGAAAATTTACATAGTTATTTTCTGACCCATTTTTCTCTTCAAGGAAATAGGAATATGAAGTACTTACGAAATATGCCAAACCGCCTTCAGCAAATTCATGTGAAATATCTAAGAAATGGGTGTAGGAAAACTGAGAAATCCTATTCCAGTTGGGATCTTTCAGAAAACAGATGTCATCATATGACTTCAAGTCACCAAGGCAATGTTTATGCATTGCTCGCAGGGAAGTAAGGAGGCACGTAAAACCTTGTAACAAGCTGGCCTCCTGGAGAAATGAGCATTGTTAAGAATCCCTTACAGACTCTGAGGTCTGCTATTATCGTGCCTAATATGTTCCTCTGCCTCTCTCTTCTTGCTTTTTACAGTTCATGTGTACCACCTTCTCTCTAAAAGCCTTTCTGCTCTTCCCTGTGAAGTTGTTTCCGTTTGCCATTTATCAAAACTTCTCAAAAAAGGATCTAATTGGGGGGAGGTTATCCAGTGCACCTCTCTCCTGCTGAGCAGTGCTGTGCTGGGCCACGAGATAGGCCACTGGTCTCCCTCATGCAAACTTTGGGACAGGCTTTGATTCACTGTGGCCGGACTTGCAATAGTTATGGGACGCAAATCATGGCCATCTATCGATGTTGGCAGATATTCAGGATTTGTTATTAAATGGACATATATGTATAAATAAGGAGAAAAACATGGAGGTATACACATCAAGATTTGTCTTTCTTATCTCAACAAAAATCATGTTGCTATCACCCTCCATTTTGGGTTCTGTACCTTTCACTATTAACTTTTGCTCTTACTATAATAAAGAAATATTTATTTCTTCTTATGTTTCCCATTTTGCCCAGTGCCTTCTCATCTGACACCACTGTTGGGCATGGCCTGTTTCACCCAGTGAGACAGAGAACCTCAGGTGGGAGCTGTATTGAGTCAGGAACAGGCATGGGAAGGGGAGAAAGAGATAGGGTGCAGGTGGGATGTGGGAACGAGTCAATGGTCCAGCAACAGAAAGTAGTTGGTTATTTAATATCTAAATAGGACTCCATCTCTAGTTGGCTAAGTGACCTTGGGCAGTGCATCTAACCACATCAAGCTAAAACGAGGAGTTTGGGGTTTATACTAAACAAATTAGGAAGGCAAAGGGAGGTTTTAAGCAGAGGAGTAACATGGCCTGAATCATGTTTAGAACTATTGCCTAGGCTTCCGGGTGGGAAGTGGATTGAAAGTGGAGAAGGGTGGAAGCAGGAAGAACAATTAGGAGGCTAGTGCAGTGGTCCAGGGAGGGAAGATGGTGGCTTAGTCCTGGTGGGCAAATGCATATTAGTGTCGAAATCTAGATGGAGATGAGAGGACAGATTCAGGACTTACTTTGGAGGTAGAAGCAAGGAGACTTTCTCATGGGTTAGAGTAACAACAGCCATAGAAAATTAACAATCTACCAACTTCTTGAAATCATAGGATGGCCCAGGGCAATCCATGATGTTACGGAATTATCTTTCCAATCACTTCTCCTTTTTCTACCTGCTGTGCCATCAGGAGCCCTGTGCAGTTCCTGGTGGCTGAGGAGCCCTCCAGGAGCACACTGTAATTCATTTCTTTCTTAATCCACTCCCTGCAATCACTTATCACTATGCTCTATAGTCTCCCTTGGCCCTACAAGTGACTAACGTTTATCTTTTAAAAGATATTTTCCATGAAATGTAAATGAAGTTATGTACAATATCCCGAAGATATAAAACATTTGCCTTTTAACATGGAATAATTCCTGTTGGAAAGGTTAGAGGCAGTTGCCAAGTCAATAGGAGGTCCTGTAGTGTCCCCCAAATGATATCACCTTATTTAAATTTCCAACTTTTACTCAAAGTAGTTCTGGGTTGGCATTGGATAGTCCTCTTCCGTGAATTCTGTGCATAAGACTTTTTTTGTGGAGCTTTTAAAAATACATTCACCTGAAAACACACACACACACACACACACACACACACACACATACACACACACATGCACTTGAAAGCACACATAAATATACACATCTGCACCCCAATTTTGAATCAGAACCTCAGGGGTGGGCCCAGGCAGTGGCATTTTCATGCATTCCCTAGGTTGGGAGTCAGTAAACTTTGTCCTGTAAAGGGCCACATGGTCAATGTGTTGGGCTTTGTGGGCCATGTAGGTCCTACCCTAAGTACTGTCTCCATAAAGGTAGATCAGAATAGGTTAGCAAGGGAGAATGGCTGTGTTTCCATAAAACTTTGTTTACAAACCAGGCAGTGGGCCAGATACGGCTGTGGTTGCTGAGAAGTGCCTAGGTGATGGCTTTATGTGGTTCTGAAGCTCCAAGGCACCCCTGCAGGTTTGATCTGGGTTTTGAGGATTCACATTAATCCTTGATTAGCTTCACTTTATTTATTTCTTGAGTGTTTACTATATGCCAGATGCTTAGAATACAAATACTGGCTTCTGCCTTCAGGCAGTCACAGTAACTGGAAAAGAAAGACAAAAATAGAGATAATTAACAATGGCAGGATAAGTGTAACCATCAATTTCTATGGAGGGAAGGAGAGAAATTGAAGGGAATACTCCTGTTAGAAGGAAGCTTGAATCTTCACTTGTAGACTCAGCCCTGGCCAAGAGGCCCAGAGCCAACTCTGGCTTCAGATAATGGTTTCTCTGGCAGCCCTGGCCTCTGCCTACCGAGTTCCTGCCTCAGTCTAGGCTGTAGCCCTACTGTGCTCAGGCTCCTACCTCCCTCTTGGCATCAGTGATTTTGCGTAATCCTAGTTTCCTTACCACTCTGCTGGCCTGTCTCTCCATGGCTCCAGGGATTTTTCTGGTACTTGGTCTCTAAAGACAGGCACAAGCTTGCTCAGGCCAGGCTGCTGGGGTCTGAAGTGTTGCTTTGCCCTGACAGGTCTCCTCCCAGAGACAGGCTCTGTCAGCACCACCCAGTCAACATGCTGTGCTTGTGTCTCCTTCCAGCCCATGCCCTGCACTGCCTCTTATTAGCATTTTACCTGTCATGCTTCCTTAGCTTCCTTAATTTCTCTATCTCCCTTTCTTTCCATCCAGCTAGTTCATGTATAAAAATTGTTCTATGTGCCCACTGCAAGCATGGTTTTGTAGCTGTTGTGCCTCTTTAGACCTCTCAGCAGAAAGCAATACACAATCTAGAAGCAGTGGCACTGGCATAGAACTAAATCCCAGTTTACAATCGTGAGAAATATGATCCTTCAGTGATTATTTCTGTACTTTCTAAAGTTGGTTTGGAATGCTTGTACACTCTTATAACTCAATAGTGGACAGTTCTGTCCCCTGAGATGTCCCTTGGTATCTTTATGAGAGTTAGTGACACCACACACAGTAAGGCTTCATTAGCTCTGGGCTGAAGCGCATCCAGGAAACAGGCCCCTGACTTATTCTTTCGGCCTGGAAGCCGTCATGGTGCATGAGCATGGGAAGCCCAGGGTATTTCCTCTAACGATATTCAGAGGTTGTCCGAGCAGAGTGAAACATGGCTTTGGTGCTGGCGAAAGCATCCTTTCTGGCCAAAATGTCAGTTAATTTCCAGAAAGATTAAACTATCCCTGCATACACAAATGTTCAAAATTCACAGGCCATCTGGGGTTCCTGTATCTTCACATGAGAGACCCCAGATGGATTGTAAATTCATCCCTGTGGGTAATATAGTGCAGTCACTCCTCGGTCCTCCTACTTTTCCCAGTGGCATCTGATACTGTGGCCATGATGAGGTTAATTTATGTGGCTTGATACACTTTATCATCTGTCACTTGTACAGCTCTTGCTGTGCCATCTGGTGTCTCAGAGGCAGTTTCAGGAAGCAGCATGCATAACAAGGTATCTGCATTTGTGATTCTTTCAAGCATTTATAGGTAATAGCTAAAAGATATTTTGAGAAGCCAGAACCCATCTCTGCCGTGGATCACCACTAACGTGAATAATCTGACATGAGGTTCAAACAAAGCCTGCCATATTTTGCAGGAAAACACATTTGAATTAGTCTGCAATCACCAATATTGATGGTGCCTATTTATTTCAAGACCCTGAATATCTCTATCAGGCTGAGAATATCTTACTGGGCTCTTGTGCAAATCAGTAAAAGGCAGAGACAATGGCTTACTATCAAACATGATGGATGATGAAACAAAACAGCACATACTAGCACGAAAAATTGTTTAAATCAAAACTCCTGCAGCAAAATGCCTAAGCGCCCCCATTATAATGATTTCATATCCATGTCTCATTTCCAGCAATGTGTTAGGGACTCGAGAGAGCACAACAAAACATTAAATAGATAAAACCATGAGAAACAGATAGAAAATATACTCAAAGGAAGTGGGAATGTTGAAGTGATACAGCGTGGACTCTCCTGTCTGTCAGTCAGGCTGTGACTTGCATGCCCCTGTACTGGGTCCCAGGGACAGGGCTAGGGCAGGGGTGGAGAAGATTGTGAACGTTAAGAATGAATGCAAGAGCCCTACAGACATTACACTTTATTGTAGGAGAGTTAGATAATGAAGATATATATTTTAATAAATACTCAGGAAGAAAGAGAAGAAAATCATGGGATATTTTAAAAGGAAAAAATGTGGCAGAATAGGGCTAAGTTCTTAAAAGAAATTAGTGTTAAGGCAGATTCTGAAGAAGTGAAGAATGATTTTTGTTTAAAAAAAAAAAAGAATGGCTTTTAGAACAGAAGTTGGAAGAGTGCAGAATGATGCAAAGGCCAAGAGGCAAAGCCCGACTTCTCCACGTGGGGTGCAGCTGGCCCTTAGCTCAAGCAAAGCCCAAGATCCACAGCAGGAGATGGAATCTGTGGAACAAGAGGGGCGATTAATGCAGGTTGTAATATGTTAGGCTGAGATTTGAAAATTCAATTTAATGAGTACCTCAGATGGTTATATGTTTTCAAGGAGGTAGTGAATGAAAGAGGAGTTTGAGGGGAAAATTATTCTAGTAGCAGTGCGTGTTGGAATGTCAAATATGGGTGGGAGAACAGCAAAGACCTATCCAAGAACCTCCCTAATTCTTACAGCTGAACTGGAGTTAAAATATATTGATAAGATAGCTCTAGTGTATGGAGTATCAAAGGTCATCCAATGTTTAAAAAGCAAGTTTCATTCCAATAATTAGTTTACAAATTTCACAAAGCCTTATTTTTCCATCCCTATCTTATGTCTCTCCAGCTCTCAGCATTTCTTTCTATATGAGAGGGTTAAGTAAATACAAGCCAACAGATACTCCCCATAGAGCCAGAGATGGTCTGGAGAACCATACTATGAGGACAGGAACAAAAATCAATGAGTTCAGTTGAAAAGTCATTTGATTAAAAGCACCCTTTAAAAACTAGCTATTCTGTGTAGGACCATCTCTTGGCACTTTCTGATTATAAGCTCTTAGAAAGGAAAACCTAGATTTCCTGTTTGAGTGACATGCCTCACTGGGAAAGCCTAGATGAGCCAGTACTATGCTTCTGACAGTGGTGAGAACAAAGGATTTCACCAGGAAGAGAAAGAGTTGCACTTTGCATCAATTCCCAAGACATTGAAGAAGTGGGTTGGCCAAGCTTATATGCTATTTTAACCCACTCTGCAGTTCCTGCTCCAGAGATGCATGGTCAGAAATCTGTTGTGGTCACCCCGATCCCCAGTGTCCTCTCAGCCCAAGGCCTGGCAGATGGGAGGGCTCAGTAAATGTTTGTGAAATGAACCAGGTGTTTGTACCATCCAACTTCCTGGGAAAACAATCTTTCTTTCCCCTAATGAAATGCTTTTGTTCAAACTTATGTGAGTGTGGCCTGGTAATCTTGGTGCGATTGCTGGAGAGATCATTTTTACCATCTGATGGTTCCCCTCTACTGGTCTATAATCTGTTGATTAGACATGGCATCTTCTTTTGCCTTTTGTTTTGTGGATCTGGGTGGAGTAACTCATGACTTTCTTTGGCAGCCTCCCCTTTATTTAGTGTAGGGGTCAGCGTATTTTCTTGTAAAATGCCAGACAGCAAACATTTTAGACTTTTCTGGCCTTTATGATCTGTCACAACTGTCCAACTCTGCTGTAACAGAAAGCAGCTATAGACAAAATGTGAGCAAATAGGTACTGCTGTGTTCCAGTCAAACTTTATTTACAAAGCAGGTAGTGTTTGTATTTGGCCTACAGGATGTAGTTTGCTCACCTAAATTAGTATATAAAGTATATGATCCCCCCCCTTTTTTTTGAAAAAATGGCGGATTAGGGGTGGCCTCCTGGCTCTCTGCTCTCAGAGTCAGAGGCAAAATAGCCTGTCTTCTGCATAAGTGTACTCAACTTCCACAGGACCAGTTTCGTAGACGTACAGAGAAACAGCGTGGGACACTGGACACAAGCGGAAAACAGAGGTGATTCAGAAAATTTCTCATGGAGCCCGGAGAGTTGGACACATGCCTCGGGGGGACCCCAGATCCTGGCCCGGCTGGCCGCAGAGGCTACAGCGGGGCGTTTGACTACCGGGAAGACAATCCTTCCCCCACCGCACCCCACACCCACGCATCCAGGGAAGTGGCTGAATTCCGCAGGAAGGAGCGGTGCAGGCAGAGGGGCTGAACAGAATAAAAACTGGAGCGGGGAACATTTTGAACTCTCCGGTGTGCTCCTCTGAGCCAGCCCAGAGTGGGGGAGGACCCCAGTGGAGAGGGCGCTTCCCACTGCAGCAGGAGTGAGTGTGGAAAGTGCCTGTTCACGTTGGGAGGCTTCCAAGACTAGGATGGGGAGCGTATACCGAACTCACTGAGGGTTTGGCAGGCACTGGAGAGACAGAGCCAGCATGTTTCCTTGCGGCTGAACAGTTGGGACACGGAGGGCTGGGATATCTGTGGACTGGGAGTGTGGAGTGGAAGCTGCCTGCATTCCCTACCCCTCCCCTTGTTCCACGGGCGCCTGCCGCATGGGCTCTAAATTGGTGGTGACATGGCTCTAACTAGGTGGCGGGTTGCCTTCCCGTGGCCTGGGGACGCTGAGTATTGCTCTGGAGGAGGGGTCACAGTCCTCCTTCCTGTCCTAGCCCAGACAAGCGGGTCTGGCATTTGAAGACCTGGGGGATAATAGAAGGTTAGAGTCCTCTGATCCACCAACCCAGCAAAAGCTCCTCCCATTCCCACAGCTCGGGCTTGGCATCTGAAGGGGTGGATAGAGAAGTGTGTTAACATTCACCGCTGACATCCCAGGCTAGCCTTGGGTGGTTTCCCACCCCACCCAGAGGTCTGCATTCTGGACCAAGGGAGCGGAACCCAACCGGGCAGGGCGGAGTTGCGAGGGAGATTACCTCACTAGTTGTGACCTGAGAAGACACTGCTGACCACCCTCTCCTGCGACTCTGGCCTGGGGGTGTTGTGCCAAAGGGACTGACCCCTCCCCTGGGCGGAGCTGGAAAGGAAACGGTTCTTCCTGAAACCCGGTCACCAGACTGGTTCCTCCCCTTTGCCTCCTCTTCCCTGCTGGAGGATGAGGGACGGTAGAATCAGCCTACCAGATTTTGGTTCATAAGCCAGTTTCAGCATCTCCGATACTAGACAAAGTACCCAGATGAGAAAGAACCAGCGAAAGATCACAGCAAACATGAAAGATCCAAGAGAGAGGTCTCCTGCAAAAGAAAATACTCGTTCACCGCCAACTGACACTATCATAAACGATACAATTAAATTAACAGAGGAAGAATTCTGAATATGGATTGTTAGAAAACTCAACGGTATTGAGTAGAAAATTGATTCCCAACACAGGGAAACCACAAGAATGATTCAGGAAATGAATGAAAAATTCTCCAAAGAAATTGAATTGATAAAGAAGAATCAAACAGAAATCCTGGAAATGAAGGAAATATTCGAAGAGC
>CAUYRT010069105.1:0-12581 GCA_963574885.1 Lepilemur ruficaudatus | reverse complement strand
CTTTGGGAAGTTGAGGCAGAAGGATCGCTTGAGGCCAGGAGTCCGAAACCAACCCAAGCAACAGCGAGACCCCGCCTCTACAAAAAATATTATGGAAAAATTATCTGGGCATGGTAGCGCATGCCTGTTGTCCCAGCTACTTGGGAGGCCGAGGCAGGAGGATCGCTTGAGCCCAGGAGTTTGAGGTTGCTGTGAGCTAGGCTGACGCCATGGCACTCTAGCGCCGGGGCGACAGAGCAATACTCTGTCTCAAAAAAAAAAAAAAAAGGGGGGGTGCTCTGAGCTAAGCTGGGATCCAGTCTTTCTCCGGCCGGGAGCATCCTTGGTCCCGCCCCGCTGCGCCTGGCCACGCCCACCGGCGCCGCCTCCCTCGGGCCCTGCTCCGGCCGGGCCTCCATCTTGAGAGGCGCTACGGTTCTCAAACCTGAGGTCTGGGTTTGGGGACTTCGCTCTAGCTCCGTGCTTCCTCCTGAAGCTTCGCTAGAAACAAAAAGTTACACTAGTATTATCAGTCGGCAGCCAAACCTGGGGCACTTTGACGCAGTCGGCTTACTACATCGCCGTCGGGTGAGCGCGTTTGTTTGCCCTCTCTCGAGGTCGCGGCCCTGTGCCGCCTGTTGTTGACCATCTGACGGTAGCTGCTGCTCCTATTTTATGCAGTTTTCTAGTTGTTTATGACGAAGGGGATAAGTCTACTTCTGCTTTCTCGATCCTGGCCAGCACCCCCTGGTTTTTGACTTGATCAGCGGGTGAATGGCGACGGTGTCCTTTACTGAGATGGGACGGATTTCGGGAGGGAGGGGTTTTGGTGGGAAGATCAAGGGTTCAGTTTTGAACATACTAATTTTGAGGTTCCTGTGAGAAATCCAAGTGGAGATTTCAGTAAGCTGTTGGATATTTGAGTGTAGAAATCAGAGAAGAGTTCTGGAAGGGAAACACAAGGTTTATTGATCTCCCCCTAAGTATTACTGAATTTTCCTGTGAGCCTGGCTAACCTGGCTGGTGCATAGACATGAAGTTAAGGATCTGTAGATACGTGGGAAAAGGTGGTGATAACTATTCTGGTTAAAAAACTGCCTTTTTAATTCAGTATCCACGCAGTTTACCATCTTCTCAGTCGTAGAGATTTTGTTCACAACATCTGCCTTTGGACACCCCAGTATGTGCAGTTAGGCCCACCAGGTTCTCTGTGTATATGTGTCTATGTGTGTGTGTGTGTGTGTGTGTGTGTGTAGGTAGTTTCATCACCAGGAAATTGAAAAACTTTTTTTCTCATTTCCGTTGTGATTATTTTCCTTTGGCCCATGGGTTTTTACAAATGTGTTCCAATTGTGGAATTTTCTAGTTATCTTTTCTTATTGATTTCTGGCTAAATTGCACTATAGTCAGAAAATATATCCTTAAGATGTCGATTCTTTAAAGTTTATTTAAACCAGTTGTGTGGCTCAATATATAATCACTTTCGATAAATGTTCCATGTCCATTTGTAAAGAATGTACATTCTGCATTTACCGAGTACAATGTTCTATAAATGTTAAGACTAATTTGTTAATCAAGTTGTTACAATCTTCTATGTCCTTACAAACTTTTTTTTCGCTCATTCCATACGTTTTTAAGAGAAGCTTGCTAAATCTCCCACCATGATTGTGCATTTGTCTATTTCTCCTTCAGGAGCTATGTGATCGAGTACCTACAAACTGAAGAAGTTTTAAAAATAATTTTTCATCCTTAGGAAATGTCTATCTCTCTCCAGTAATGCTTTTTTGCCTCAGGTTTCACTTTGCTGGTCATATAGAGAGGTAGATTATGTCTTCTGGCCCCAGTTCTTCACCCTTCCTTCACCTTCCTCTGTGTTCACACACTTTGCCATGTAATTTTACTGTGTCCCCCTACCATAAGGTGACCTGCCCTGATTTTTGACTTTGGGCTCAGCCGAGTGCACAAACATCCCCCACAGGAGAGGCTTGAGATGGGGTTGCATTTGGGACTTTTTCTCTTGGACAGTTTCCATCACCACGCAAACATGCTCAGGCTAACCTGACTGAGTGATAGGCAGCAGAGCCAAGTCATCGCCGTCATTGTAGCTGAGGCCAGCCTAGATCAGCAGAACATCTGATTAGCTCAGATGTATGAGTTATAAACTCTTACTGTTATATGTGACTAAGGTTTTATCTTTGGTTGGTACATGGCATTATGCTAGCAATAAATCGCTGTTACATATACAAGGTATGCCTTTTCTATTTTAATCTCAAGAAACCAAATTCTTAGAAGGATCTTATAGTTGAGTTTTGTTATTTTAATATAGTTAGACAAATTTTTAAAAATTTGAGCATTTAGTCCATTTAAAGTAATATATATTTAGTTTTAGGTCTGGCACTATTTGCTTCCTATTCTGTTCTATGTTCTCTTTTTACCTTTATCTTGCTTTCCTTTGGATTGATCATTTTTAAAATTCAACTTCCCCCCTTTTTGAAAAGCTTAATTGAGGCATAATTGGATACAATAAACTGCACATATTTTAAATGTATCATTTAAGATTGCTGTGGAATAGGGAATGAATTTGGAAGGACAAGACTGGATGCAGAGAGATCATTTAGGAGGCTGTTTAAATACTTAGGGTGAGGACCTGAGCTGGGACATTGGCTAGAGAGTGAAATTATGAGAACTAGATCATCTCCAGGGGCACTACTGGCTCTGCAGATCTGTTATTTTACGCTTTAAAAGGAGGAACAAGGTAGCCTAGAAAATGACTGTGGTAGACTGAATTATGGATGCCCCAATGATGTCCAAATTCTAATCCTCAGAACATGCGAATCCCAGAGTCTCACCCTCACATGGTAAAAAGCACTTTGCAAATACGATTAAGTTAAGGATCTTGAGATGGGGAGATTGTTTGGATTATCCAGGTGGGCCCAATGTAGTAACAAGGATTCTTAATAGAGGCAGGCAAGAGGTTTAGAGTCAGAAGGAGACGTGGTGATGGAAGCAGAAGTCAAAGAGAGGGAGATTTGAAGATGGAGGAAGGGACGATGGACCAAGGAATGCAGGCAGCCTTTGAGAATCTGGGAAAAGCAAGGTTACAGGTTCTTCCTGAGAGCTTCCAGAAGGAACACAATCCTGGTAACACCTTGATTTTTGCCCAGTGAAACTCATTTTGGAGTTCAGATCTCTGAGAGTGTAAGATAATGAATTTGTACTGTTTTAAGCTCTAAATTTGCAGTAATTTGTTACATCAGCAGCAGGAAACTAATACTGTGGCCTTCACAATGGGAGAATATATTCATTTGTTTGACAAACATTTATTGAGTGCCTACTCTGTACCAATTATAGGTGCTTGGGATACATCAGGGAACAAAAAAAGATGTCTTTCCCATGGAATATACATTCTAGGAGATGAAGACAGACAATAAATAGTAAACACACTAAATTATATAATATTTTATGTAGAAAAAATGTAGTGTACCACAGGAGAGGAGGAGGGAGCAGGTTGCAGTATTAAATAAGGGGCTTAGGGTAGACTTTATTGAGAAGGTGACATTAGAGTGAGTACTTGAAGGAGGTGAGGTAGCTACTTCTTTTGAGGGTGAGATAGTCCCTTGGGATTTCTTCTTTCTTTGGGTGAATTAATTGGAACAGAGTACTTAATTCTTATACTGGGGATACTAGTGGTATCCTATGGGGCTGGTGGGAAGCTGAGGAATGGTTGCTGTTGCTTAGCAACTGCCGTTTCCAGCCCCTGCCTGATAAAGAGGGTATAGCAGACTAGCATAATGATGTCCAGGATGTGGACTTAAGATATCCTGAGTGAGAGGGATTACTTGGATTTGATTTTTTTTTATTACTTGGTTTTGATATGAGGCCTGTGAAACCTGCCTGTACCTGAACTTCTGTCCCACTATATTCTTCTTTAAAGGACTTCACGGAACATCCCATATCAAAAACTATTTCCTCCAAAAAGTCCTCCATAATGAATGGCACCTGCACCGATGTAGGCTCTCAGACTGAGTGATGGCTGAACAGAAAGCCAGAGTGCAGAGGCAATAAGGAGGCTCTTCCCTTTTCCCTCCCAGCTTGTAACCAGCCTGAAATTACCCCTGTCTTTAGAGTTAGTCCTTTGAGATAGGTCTGAGTCTCTGTTGCCCTGACATCTGGGAATTCCTCTATGAGTGGAATTTATGTTCTATTACAATTGCGTGTTTAATTGTCTTTCCAAATAGATGTAAACTTCATGTTTGTAGGGACCACGTCTGTCTTGTTCATTGTTTTACCTTGAGCATCTAGTCTAGGGTCTGGCACTTAGTAAATATCAATTGGATAAATAATACATCTGGGGGAACTGTTGACATTGTCATACACTGACAAAAGGATGTATGGATTACTTTTACATGCTCTAGAAGCAGGGAGCAAGCACTGAAGAGGTAGGACACAGCACAGGTTAAGTTTTTATGAAGATGAGGAAGGAGGGAGATTTGGGGTTTTAGATGATTCAGTGAGGAGGAAGTTAATGAACAAAAGTGTGGGAAGTCATAGAAAATGCTGCCACCTGTGTTACTTTCACAGGTGTGTCCAGTTGGCAGGTGCCTTGCTATGAGGAAGAAGAGGCATTTTGGCCAGGTGATAGCTGTACGAGGATCATAAGGGTAGCTATTGTGGTATAGGGAGCAATATAAGCTAGCACACCGGAGTTCAGAATTGGGCTTTGTTGTCAACTCTTTGACCTCATGTCTTTTGGAACATCCATTTTTACCACTTTTTCCATAGGGAAAATTATACCTACCTGATACAGTTAAGTGGATTAAGTGAGATACTGTGTTTACAAACACCTCACACAGTCTGTTCCATGGTATGTACCCAGAAAATGTTATTTTTATATTTTATTATTCCTTTATTATTTTATTCCCTCTTTCCTCATTTTCCTACCTTTTAAGTTTTCCACTGCTGTTTTCTTTTCTTACTCTTTTTCCTTCTCTCCTTTTCTTCACTTTTGTTCTCTCCTTTTCCTCTTAATCCTTCTCTCTCCTCTCTCTTGTTTTTCCTTTTCTCTTGGCAAGACTGGCAGATGGTTATATACTTCTGCTTTGGCTGTTTTTCTTTCTTCTCTCCTCCTTCCTCTCCTTCCTCTCCCTCTTTGTTTACCTCCTTTATTTCTCTTTCCTCCTTCTGCTTTGTTCTCCTTTTTTCTCCATTGTTTATCTAGCTAGGGACAGAATACATAAATAGCAAGGCTCTTAGTTGTTCCTTGAATCCTGTCCCTGTTTTCCATGGCTCTTACTCTTTCTAAGGCACCTACTCTTACGCAGGCTGGCCAGCCCTCTAGGTTGCTTATACCCCTCCACAGCTATGCTAGGTCTTCCAGTGATCCTGGAGGCTCCCTTTCCCCTTCCCCTCCCATCCTTTTCCTTTTTCCTTCTTTCCTCCTTGATTGCAGATTTTTTAATGTTAAGCAAAAATAGATACAGGTAATAAAGGAATTTTTATTATATTACTTTTTAAAAGTTGTGGTAAAGTCCTATAACATGCAATTCAGCATTCGAACCATTTCAGTGGCATTTAGTACATTTGCACGTTTGTGCAACTATCACCACTATCTAGGTCCAGAACATTTTCATCACTGCAAAAGGAAACCCCATACTCTTTGAGCAGTTGCTCCCCATTCCTTTCTCCCCTTAGCAATTAGCAACCACTGATCTGCTTTCTCTTTCTGTAGATTTACTTATTTCATATAAATTGAATCATACAATGTGTAGCCTTTTGTGTCTGGCTACTTTCACTTAGCATAATGTTTTCAGGGTTCAGTGTTGCAGCATGTATCAAGACTTCATTCCTTTCGTTGGCCGAATAATATTCTATGGTATGGATATATCACTTATCCATTCATCACTTGATGGGCATTTGGACTCTTTCCCCCTTTGGGTTATAGTGAATAGTGTTGCTACAAAAATGAATTTACAAGTTTTTGAGTACTAGTTTTTGATTTTTTTTTGAGTATATACCTAGAAGTAGAATTGCTGGGTCATATGGTAATTCTGTGTTTTCACTTTTTGAGGAACTACCGAACTTTCCTACAGTGGCTGCCCCATTTTAATTCCTACCAGCAGTATATGGGGGTTCCAGTTTCTTCACATCCTCATCAATGTGTGTTATTTTCCTTTTATTAAAAAAAATTGTGGCCATCCTAATGGATGTGAAGTGGTGTCTTATTGTGGTTTTAATTTGTGTTTCCCTAATGACTAATGATATTGAACATACGCTTTTTGGCCATTTGTATATCTTCACTGGAAAAATGTCTATTCAACTTTTCCCATTTTTTAATTGGGTTGTTTGTTTTTTTGCTGTTATAAGAGTTTTTTCATATATTCTGCGTACTACATCCTTATCAAATATAACAAGTGTCTTCTCTCATACTGTGGATTGTCTTTTCACTTTTTTGATAGTGTCCTTTGAAGCACAAAACTTTTGAGTTTTGATGAAGTTCAGTTTATTTTTTTGTTGTTGTTTTAACTTTGGGTGTCATATCTAAGAAACCATTGCCAAATCCAGGGTCATGAAGATTTACTCAGCCTTTTTGGTTGAAAATATTTTTTATAAGAGCTTTATAATTTCAGCTCTTCCATTTATGTCTGTGATCCATTTTGAGTTAATTTTTATGTATTGTGTAAGGGTCCAACTTTTTACTCTTTTACATGAAGATATCCAGTTGTCCCAGCACCATTTGTTGAAGAGAGTATTCTTCCCTCATTGAATGTTCTTGGCATCCTTATCAAAAATCAGTTGGCTGTAGATACATGGGTTTCTTTCTGCGTTCTCAGTTCTATTAATCTATATATCTGTCCTTACGCCCGTATCACCCTATTTTGATTGAAGTTTTGTGTTAAGTTTTGCAATCAGGAAGTTTGAGTCCTCCAACTTTGTTCTTCCTTTTCAAGACTGTTTAGGCTATTTGAGATGCCTTGCAATTCTATATGAAGTTAGGATCAGCTTTTCCATTTCTGCAGAAAAAACTATTGGGATTTTGACAGGGATTGCATCAAATATGTAGATCACTTTCGGTAGTATTGGCATCTTAAAAATATTAAATCTTCCAGTCCGTGAACATGGGATGCCTTTCCATTTATTTAAGTCGTCTTTAACTTTTTTCAGCACTGTTTTGTAGTTTTCAAGTATAAGTCTTTTACCTTCTTGGTGGAATTTATTCCTAAATATTTTTGTTAATGTTATTGCAAGTGGAATTGTCTTAATTTTCTTTTTGGATTGTTCATTATTAGTATATTTCAGCATATAGATCCTGATTTTTGTGTGTTGATCATGTATCCTATAACTTTCCTGAATTTTTTATTAGCCTTAATAGTTTTTTTGTGGATTCTTTAGGATTTTTTATATATAAAATTGTATCATCTATAAGTAGAGATAGTATTACTTCTTCATTTTCATACTGGTTGCCTTTTATTTCTTTTTCTTGCCTAATTACCCTAGCTAGAGCCTACAATATGATGTTGAATCATTTTGGTGAGTGTGGACTTCCTTGTCTTGTTCCTAATGTTATGGAGAAAGCCACTGGTATTACAATAATTGATTTTTTTTTTTTTTGAGACAGGGTATCACTCTGTCACCTGGGCTGGAGTGCAGTAGTGTCACCATAGCTCACTGCAACCTTAAGCTCGTGGGCTCAAGCAATCCACCTGCCTTAGCCTTCCTAGTAGCTGGCACTCCAGGTGCACGCCACCACGCCCAGCTAATTTTTCTGTTTTTTTGTAGAGACGGGATCTTGCTCTTGCTCAGGCTGGTCTCAAACTCTGGGCCTCAAGTGGTGATCCTCCCACCTCAGCCTCCTAGAGTGCTAGGATTATAGGCATGAGCCAACACGCCCAGCCCAATAATTGATTTTTTGATGTTGACTAACCTTGCATTCTTGGGATAAATCCCACTTGGTAATAGTATATAATCTTTTTAAAAAAATGTTTCTGGATTTGATTTGCTAGTGTTTTGTTGAGAAGTTTTGTGTCCATATTCACAAGATACATTGGCCTGTAGTTCTATTTCTTGTGATGTCTTTGATATGGTATCAGGGTAATACTATCATCATAGGAAGTGTTGGAAAGTGTTCCCTCCTAATTTTTGGAAGAGTTTGTGAAGAATTGGTATTAATTCTTCTTTAAATGTTTGGTAGATTTCACTAGTGAAGTCATCTGGGCCTTGGGTTTAAGTTTTTGGGAAGTTTTAATAATCTCTTTACTTGTTACAGGTCTAATTCATAGATTTTCTATTTCTTCTTGATTCAGTTTATTTTTTATCTTCTAGGATTTTTCCATTTCAATTACTTTATCTAATTCCTTGTCACACAGTTGTTCATCATATTCTCTTACAATCTATTTTTTTTTTTTTTGGCAGGGTTGCTAGTGATGTTCCCTCTTTCATTCCTTTTAGTTATTTAAGCGTTCTTTTTTTCTTGGTAAGCCTAGCTAACGGTCTTTACATTTTGTTCCTTTATTCCACCTTTTGGTTTCATTGATTTTCTATACTGCTTTTCTATTCTCTTTTATTAAATTCTTTGCTAATCTTTATTATTTCCCTTATTTTGCATGCTTTTGGATTATCATTTACTTCTATTCTGGAAATTAATTTAAAAATTCATCTATTGATGCTCCCCACTGTATCCTGTCTTCTGATTATGCTTCTCTGTGGTCACTTAAAGAGAATTTGCAGGGGAATAGAAGGGAAATATATGTACTCAGTTCCTCTTCTTGAACTGACTCTCCATCATCTTTTGATTTTAACATTTTTTTTTAACTGTGTAGGTAACCTTATTTTCCTCACTCTTTCAGCTTCCTCCTGAATGCCTGAAATGTCTTCCTTTATGCTCTGAGGCTAAGTCAATCACTCTATTCTCTGTGCCCTTTAGTATATAGACTTTCATTCTAGAAGTTATTACATTATTGTACTCAGTTGTTAATGTACATCTCTCCAACTATCTTTAAATCTTATCAAAGATAGGAGCTTTTCCTTATTTATCCTTTTGCTTTTGATGCATAATCCAAGGCCTTGTACATACCAGTGCTCAGGGAAGGTGTGCTGAATGAATAATTGTTATTATATTGAAAGCTAACATTTAGTTTACTGTGTTTCCAGAACTAAGTCATTCACTTGTATTGATTCACTCATTAATCCCCACAGCCTGTTGAGAATTAAATATTTTTCCTTGCAAGAAATGGTCCAAAGCCTGGAAGAAATGGCAGTCAGTTTTGCAAGGTCTGGTGAATGCAGTGGATGACCGGGAGTTTCCAAGACCAGCTTTTGTAGTTTGAGCAGTGTTGTTTGTGTGACGTGTGGTTGAGAGTTATCTTGCAGGAGGATTAGCCTATCTCTGTTGACCAGTCTGGGCTGCTTAATCACAAGCATCCTCATCATTTCATTCAGTTAGTTGCAATAGAGATCTGCTGTAATCAATCGACCAGTCCCACCAGCAGTGTAAAAGTGTTCCAATCTCTCCACATCCATGCCAGCATTTGTTGTTCTGGGACGTTTTGATAAAGGCCATTCTCACTGGAGTTAGGTGGTATCTCCTTGTAGTTTTGATTTGCATTTCTCTAATGAATAGAGATGTTGAGCACTTTTTTGTATGCTTGCTGCCCATTAGTCTGTCTTCTTTTGAAAAGTTTCTTTTCATGTCTTTTGCCCATTTATTGCTGGGATTGTTTGATTTTTTTTTTCTTGTTGATTTTCTTAAGTTCTGTATAGATTTTTCTTATCAGCCCTTTATCGGATATGTAGAAAGTAAATATTTTCTCCCATTCTGTAGATTGTCTGTTCGCTAATGACAGTTTCCTTGGCCATGCAGAAGCTTTTTAATTTGATCAGATCCCATTTCTTTATTTTTGTTGCTGCTGTGATTGCTTTGGGGGTCGTCTTCATAAATTCTTTGCCTAGGCCGATGTCTGAAAGAGTCTTCTCCACGTTTTCTTCCAGAATTGTTAAGGTTTCACGCCTTAGGTTTAAGTAAGTTATCCATTGTGAGTTGATTTTTGTGAGAGGTGAGAGGTGGGGATCTAGTTTCATTCTTTTGCATGTGGATATCCAGTTTTGCCAGTACCACTTATTGAATAGAGATTCTTTTCCCCAATGTATATTTTTGCCTGCTTTGTCAAAGATTAGATGACAATATGAGCATGGGTTTGTAGCTAGGATCTCCGTCCTATTTCAAAGGTCTATATCTCTGTTCTTGTGCCAGTACCATACTGTTTTGGTTACTATAGCCTCATAGTAAAGTTTGAAGTCTGGCAGACTGATGCCTCCCAATTTGTTCTTTTTGCTTTAAGATTGCTTTGGCTATATGGTGAGGTCTTCTGTGGTTCCAGACGAAACATAGAATTATTTTTTCTAAATCTATAAAGAATGATGGTGGTAATTTGATAGGGATTGTATTAACTCTGTAGGTCACTTTAGGTAGTATGGACATTTTAACAATGTTGATCCTACCAATCCATGAGCGTGTCAGGGATTTCCATCTGTTCAGATCTTCTACAATTTCTTTTCTCAGTGTTTTGTAGTTCTCCCTATATATGTCTCTCACCTCCTTTGTTAAATATATTCCTAAATATTTAATTTTCTTTGATGCTATTGTGAAAGGTGTTGTGTCTTTGATTTGATTTTTGACTTGACTGTTATTGGCGTACATGAATGCCACTGATTTGTGTGCATTAATTTTGTATCCTGAGACTAAACATAATTCAGGAAAGTCTCAGGATTCTTTTTGATTCTGTATGCCTTTTATTTCTTTTTCTAGCTTGATTGCACTGCCTAGGATGCCAGTACAGTGTTGAACAGGAGTGGTGATAACAGACATCTTTGCTTTGTTTCTGATCTTAGGAAGAAAGCATTCAGTGTTTCACCATTAAATATGATGTTAGCTGTTGGTTTTTAATATATTCTCCATATAATGGCATAATATTTTCCTTTTTATTCCTACTTTGCTGAGAGTTTTAAATGAGGAATGGAGTTGGAATTTGTTCAAAGTGCTTTACATGTCTATTTATATGGCCATGTGGTTTGTCTTCTTTAGTTTGATAGGTGAATTAAATTGATTTTTATATGTTGAATAATAATTACAGTCTTTAGGAAAAACTACACTTGGTCAGGATGTATTGGTATATGTTAAGAATTTTTGCATCTGTATTCATAAGGGGTATACTTTTCCTTTCTCATAGTGTCTTTGGTTTTGGTATCAGAATAATTTGGTCACATAAAATGATTGGAAAGTCTTCCCTTTTCTTCTAATGTGAGAGTTTCTATAGAATTGGTATTATTTCTTCCTTAGATGTTTTTCAGAATTAACCAGTGAATCCATTTTTTTTTCTTTTTTGGTTGGGAAGGTTTTTAAACTACAAATTCAGTTTGTTTAAAAAACACAGGGCTATTCTCTGCTGATCTCAGAGCTGGGAAAAAAAATATTTAGGGCTATTTAGGTTTTATTTTTTTTATTTCTTCCTGACTGAGCTTTAGTAGTTTTTATGTTTTTCAAGGAAATTGTCCATTTCATGTATCTATGGAATTTATAGGAATAAAGTTGTTCAAAATACTTATTATCCTTTTCATGGCTCTAGGATCTGTGGTGACGGCTCTCTTTTATTCCTAATATGATAATTTGTGTTCTTTCTCTCTCTTCTTCCCCTGATGAGTCTGATTGGAAGTTTTTCTGTTTGTTAATTTTTCTCAAAGAACCAGCTGTGGATTTCATTGATTTTTTTTTTTCTATTTTTCTACTTAATTAATTTTCTCTTATTGCTATATCCATTCTTCTATTAACATGTTTAATTTGCTCCACTTTTACTGGTTGTCTGAAGATGGAAATTGAGGTCATTGATTTTTGAGATCTTCTTTTCTAGGAGGGACATTTAGCATTATAAATTTCCCTCTAAGCATTGCTTTAGTTAAATCTTACAAATGTTTTTATGTTGTGTTTTCATTTTCATTCCGTTTGAAAGACTTTTTAATTTCCCTTTTGATTTTTTTTTTTTTTTGAGACAGAGTGTTGCTCTATTGCCCAAGCTAGAGTGCAGTGGTGTTATCATAGCTCACTGCGACTTCAAACTCCTTGGCTCAAGGGATTCTCCTGCCTCAGCCTCCTGAGTAGCTGGGACTACAGGCATGCACCATCGCACCTGGCTAATTTTTTTAAAATTTTTTGTGGAGATGGGGTGTCTCACTAGGTTGCTTAGGCTGGTCTTGAACTCTTAACCTCAAGCCATCCTCCCACCTCAGCCTCCCAGAGTGCTAGGATTATAAGTGTGAGCCACAATGCCCAGCCCCTTTTTGATTTTTTTTTTTTTTTTTGAGACAGAGTATCGCTCTGTTGCCCGGGCTAGAGTGAGTGCCATGGCGTCAGCCTAGCTCACAGCAACCTCAAACTCCTGGGCTCAAGCAATCCTTCTGCCTCAGCCTCCCAAGTAGCTGGGACTACAGACATGCGCCACCATGCCCGGCTAATTTTTTTCTATATATTTTTAGTTGGCCAATTAATTTCTTTCTATTTTTAGTAGAGACGGGGGTCTCACTCTTGCTCAGGCTGGTTTCGAACTCCTGACCTT
>CAUYRT010069103.1:0-24709 GCA_963574885.1 Lepilemur ruficaudatus | reverse complement strand
CCAGCCTGAGCAAGAGCGAGATCCCGTCTCTACTAAAAATACAAAGAAATTAATTGGCCAACTAAAAATATATAGAAACAAAAATTAGCTGGGCATGGTGGCACATGCCTGTAGTCCCAGCTACTCGGGAGAGTGTGGGAGGTGGTTGGGTTGAGCCCAGGAGTTTTTGGTTGCTGTGCGGTTGGCTGACGCCACGGCACTTTAGCCCGGGCAACAGAGTGAGACTCTTTCTAAAAAAAAAAAAAAAAAAAAAAAATTATTTGAAGAGAACACTCTTTGAAGAGAACAATCTCACTGAAGCGATGAGCACATCCTTGTGAGAAGTAGGAAATACTGTTTCAAGTAAGCAGGGTAAAACAAAATTAGGGTGGGCTAAAAAGTCAAGATGAAAAATTTTGACTGATATAGTATATGCTCAATTATTCAAACAATTACAGAATAACTACTTCATATGCTGAATCTGTGGGCAGAGAGATAAGTAAGATATAGGGTCCTATCCTTCAAGAAGTTCACAATTTATTAATAATATGACAGAAGTTAAAAATATAATTAACCAGAATACTAAAAGTTATAAACATGTTATAAATAAAAACACTCTGTATGAACACAAAAAGGAAGCAATTAGGGCCTCTGATAATGGCTTCATAGGAGGCACAGGGTGAGGGTAGGCAGAGAAGAATATCTACTTCAAACAATGCTGAGATACCGCAAGAATTGGCAACATCTAAATACTCTAATGTTTGAGGTGTAAGGTTCTTTCTTTGTTTGTTTTTAGTGGAGGTCAAAATATCAAGAAGTGAGGTATTATATGTCTCTGCTTAACACAGTTTTGGGGACATTTACCAGAGGAGCTGAAGGGAGTAGGCCAGAGGGAAAGTCGGAGAAATCAGGGAGAACTAGTAGCGATGCGGGCAAAGAGCAGTTTCAACAGTTTCACCAGATTAACATGCCAATTGTGACTAACAATATTATCTCAATTTTTATTGAAAATGTACCAAAAACTTCAATTATACAATAAAATTGTATATAAATTATTAAGAATGGTAAAAGAATAAACAAAATTCAGAAATATACAAAATACTTACAAACATGACAGACAATCTCTCTGATATGCTAACATACGAAGAGATCCTTCCAACTGGTAGGGAAAACATCAGGTGACTTCTATCTTACCTATAATATTTTATTTATTTTTATTCCTTGTTTTCCTTTTATTTTGAGAAATTTATAAAGCAAAATAACCAAATGGAGAAAGAAAAGATTTAAGTTTGGGCCATAGTAGATACCAACACTAAACCTTAAAGCTAAATAGCCATTGCTGAACTACAGAATTTTAAAATAAGAAACTGGAAAGTTTGGAAAACCTTGTGAATAACACTGGCTCTTCCTCAACTGTTGTGACACAAACTCTGCTGTTCTGACAAAAAATTTTAGAACTGCAACTGCTATATCAAACCAGGTTTTACAAAAGAGAATTCAGCAATAAATTCTTTCCTAGATCCAGTCCACTCATTTTTCTAAAATGTTTAATAAAGTTTCAAAGCAGAAATACAATTTAAAGTTCCCATTTCCACTAGCTAGAACCAAACTCCAGCTAAAGCAACTACAAAGAGACTCCAAGCCCCCTCACCCTGTAACCGTCCTGACAGTCTGTACACCTTATATCAGTAACTCCCACGATAAAAAAGCAAGCACTATGGGAGACATAAGGCTGGGAATAACAGCAGTATTATTATGGAAAACAATACTAATATTAGTATTTCTGATGATGATAATTATGACAGTGATAATAATGATGACGATGATGATGATGGAAGAGAGGATCACACTCTAGAAATTCTGCAATTCCTATTAACAGAAGTTCTCAAATACACCTCTATCCATGGCAGTTTTCCTCATGACATCCTTTCTTTTTGCATCCAAACAGAGATCACTTTTTCTTAGGCTCAGAATAAAACAGTCTAACAACTTGTCTCTGCTTGCTTGCCCCTGAAACAAGTATACATTCCTTCCAAAGTTTTCTAACTTTTTAAAAAACACTTAAAAATGCTTTTAAAAAGCTGCTTCCCACAGCAGAAAAGTCAAAACATAGATAATATCAAGTATAATAACACGGATGTGTGATGCTAAAATCCCTTCACTGTTCATCCAAACAACCAAATTTGAACTTTCCAGATATTCCACATGGGAAATGAGGAGTCAAGCAAAAAGGGCAGCAGGCCCAGCACTTTGGGAGGCCAAGAGTTTGGGACTAGCCTAGGGAACATAGTGAGACCCATTTCTACAAAAAAAAAAAAAAAAAAAAAAAATTAAAAATTAGCCAGGCGTGGTGGCACACACCTGTAGTCCTAGCTACTCGGTGGCAGAGAGACAGGAGGATGCCTTGAGCTCAGTAATTAGAGGTTACAGTGAGTGATGACTGGGTCACTGTGTTTTAACCTGGGTGACAGAGTTAGATCCTACCTCTTTTTAAAAAGAGCAGGAGAGGGGAGGAATAGGACCAAGTACCCAGATTGTGATTTTTAATACCATTCTCTAATAAAAGGAACCAAGGCTCCTTGGAGAAATTGCTGATTCTAGGACTGAAGTAGGGAAAACACAAGATGAGCCTGAAGCATCTTGTGGTACCAGAAAGCGTAATAAAGAAACACGAAAAAGGACAGGGGCATGTAAAAGGGACAGTGGAGCCAACCTGAAAGAGCTCCCAATGGCCAAAGCTCAAACAATTTTAGCAATGAAAGAAATAATGTAGTATTAGACTCTGGTCCAAAATAAAAAGTATCTGTGAATCCATACTGACATAAATCTCCTTAATATCACCAAAAAGATAAAACACAGACACACAAAAAGTAAAGGAAGAAAACTTATTTTTAAATAAGAACAGCTAAATGGTACTTCAAAGTACTCAAGGCTAAAGGGTTTTAATCATTAAATATTAATACTATACTTATCCAAGTGGGAATTAAGTAAAAATAGTAAAATTAAGACACTTGTTCTGGCCGGGCGCGGCGGCTCACGCCTGTAATCCTAGCTCTCTGGGAGGCCAAGGCGGTGGATTGCTCAAGGTCAGGAGTTCGAGGCCAGCCTGAGCGAGAGCGAGACCCCGTCTCTACTAATAATAGAAAGAAATTAATTGGCCAACTAAATATATATATAGAAAAAAATGGCCGGGCATGGTGGCGCATGCCTGTAGTCCCAGCTACTTGGGAGGCGGAGGCAGAAGGATCGCTTCAGCCCAGGAGTTTGAGGTTGCTGTGAGCTAGGCTAACGCCACAGCACTCTAGCCCAGGCAACAAAGTGAGACTCTGTCTCAAAAAACAAACAAACAAAAAAAAGACACTTGTTCTTACGTAAGCTAGGAATATTTGTTTTCTACTCTGACAGCCTTAATTTTGGTATTGGACCATAAGAAGTCATCTTCATCTGGAACATATGCCAAGTCGAAGGTATCTGTGTGTTACAGACTGATTTGTGTCCCTCAAAATTCATATGCTGAAGTCATAATCCCAAGTACCTCAAAATGTGACAGTATTTAGAGATAAGACCTTTAAAAGTGTAATTAATGTTAAATGAAGTCCTATGCGTGGGTCCTAATCCAATCGGACTGGTGTCCTAGTAAGAAGAGAAAATTTAGGCAAGCAGACACACCAGGGAGCACAAAGAAAAAAGACCATGTGAGGACACAGCAAAGGCAGCCATCTGCAAATCAAAGAGAAAGGCTGCAAGAGAAACCACACCTGCTGACACGCTGACCTTGGATTTACAGCTCTAGAACTATAAGAAAACAAAGTTTTGTTGTTTAAGCCACTCAGTCTGTGGTATTTTGTTATGGCAGCCCAAGCAAACTAGTACACAATGCAATAAACACTTCCTGAATACCTTAAATGTACTAGAATATTATTCCAAGTATTGTAAATACAAAGATGAGTAAGACATAGCCAGTCCTTAAGGAGGGAGGATTGCTTGAGATCAGGAGTTCGAGACAAGAACAAGACCTCATTTCTACAAAAAATAGAAAAATTAGCCAGGTGTGGTGGAATGTGCCTGTAGTCCCAGCTACTTGGGAGGCTGAGGCAAAGAGGAACACTTGAGCCTAGGAGTTTGAGGTTGTAGTGGGCTATGATAATGCCAGAGCACTCTAGCCTGGGCAACAGAGCCAGACTCTGTCTCAACAAAACAAAACAAAAAAAAAGCATGAAATGAGAAAGGACACCTGATTACTCCCCATCCATGACAGAGGTTCCCTGAATGTATCACATAATTAATGGTGAAGTATACCTAAATATGTGTACAATAAGTCTGAAAAACAAAATACCACCTTCTGATAGACAATTTATACTTCAAGATGCCATTCAAATTCAAATTATTTTTCTAGAATGACTATTGTTAGGAAAAAGGGGTAAATTAGACTACTTCTTGGGAACTTTTGAGCATATGTAAAATTAGACAAAGGTTCACAGAATTACAAACTTTTCATCAGAATTCATTTCAATTTACTAATAGAGGGAGGAATCTACTATACTAGACCTAAAGCCATACATTCTCCTTTAATCTTCAACATTAACACTAAGCTCCCTATTTGTCTCATCAGGCAGCACACTCTGAACTTCCTCATTCCCCTCCAGCAGGGAGAGAAAACTGTAAGCTCTACACTTACAGATGTGGAATCCAGCTGTAATTTGTCAAGGCAGACATTAGGGAAATCTGCAAAAACTTAAAATAATGCAGCTCTTCTCAACACAACATGTATAACAAGCAGTTATTTTCATAAAATTTTATATTTACATGTAATGGGTTTATTATTTTAATTTCAAAATTAACTTAAATTCAAAATTAATATTTCTCTTAAAAATTAAGGATCAATCCCAAAACATGTCTAGAAATGTACAGATTTGTACAGATTATCAGCAACATAAAATGAGGCTTACAATTAAATTGTCTGTAATTAATTTAGCATTCCAAAACTTGTATGTATGTATTTATTTAATTATTTTTAGAGACGGGGTCTCACTCTCTCACCCAATTTGAAGTGCAGTAGCTCAATCACAGCTCACTGCAGCCTCGAACTCCTGGGCTCAAGTGATCTGCCTGCCTCAGCCTCCTGAGAAGCTGAGATTACAGGCCTGCATCACCACGCACGGCTAATTTTTCTTATTTCTTATAGAGATGGGGTCTCGCTATATTGACCACACTGGTCTCAAACTCCTGGGCTCAAGCGATCCTCCTGCCTTGGCCTCCCAAAGTGTTGGGATTACAGGCATGAGCCAGTGAGCCCAGCCCACAATTTGTTTTAAGCCATGATTTCATGTGAGGGCATAAATGGAATGTTCACCGTATTCTCAAATGACACAAAGCTGGTATAGAATTGTCTACAAATTGAATGACAGAATCAGTACCTGAAAATAATCGTAAAAACTTAGAATGATTAGCACAATCATTTTTTTTTTTTTTTTTTGAGACAGAGTCTCACTCTATTGCCCGGGCTAGAGTGCCGTGGCGTCAGCCTAGCTCACAGCAACCTCAAACTCCTGGGTTCAGGCGATCCTCCTACCTCAGCCTCCTGAGTAGCTGGGACTACAGGCATGCGCCACCATGCCCAGGCTAATTTTTTCTATATGTATTTTTAGTTGGCCAATTAATTTCTTTTCTATTTTTTAGTAGAGACGGGGTCTCGCTCTTGCTCAGGCTGGGTTCGAACTCCTGACCTTGAGCGATCCACCCGCTTCGGCCTCCCAAAGTGCTAGGATTACAGGCATGAGTCACTGCGCCCGGCCCAGCACAATCATTTTTAATAAAAACTTTTAACAAATATAAAGTTCGACTACTAAGTTTATCTTATATATAAAACAGGAAATAGTAGAGAAGGAATCATTTTTTTTTAAGTTTTTTTACTCAATAATTTGCCCACAGTCAAATCACTGGTTAATATTCTGAGATATTCACTCACAAATGCTCCAACTTCTAATTTTGGTATAGTACTATAAAAAGAGTATATTATCTAACCACCTTTTTTCAGACACAAGTATCAAAGTTTTCTGATCTGAATTTATCAAATTCTAAAGATTTTTTTCATAAATCATCACCATCTGGTCACTTTGTATTATAAAAGCAAGCTCTACCAGCAACTTCCCTCACAGAACTATTCATCCTTACAAGTATTATTCTCCAGCTATACCCCCAAAATGTAAACAAAGAAATCCTCCTGAAACTAACAACACGTAAAAGTAAAGTGTATAACAATAATAACAGAAGAAACAGGAGGGGAGCAAATGGAAATATATTAAGTTTCTTATACTATACATGAAATAGTCTATTATTCCTTGAAGACAGACTGTGATAAGGCTAAAGATGCACAGTGTAAACCCTAAAGCAATCACAAAAGATAAAATATAAAACAAGTATGTATAACTAATAAGCCAGTAGTGGTGATAAAATATAATATGATAAAAACAAATAAAAAACCTCAATCCAAAAGGAAGCAAGAGAAGGAAAAAAAGGAACAGAGAACAGATGGGACAAATAGAAAACAAATTCACAACTGACAGATTTAAACGAAGACTGGGTGCTACTGGTATAAGGACGGACAAGAGAGTCCAAAAACAGACTCTCATATATTTTTCAAATGATCTTCAACAAGAGTGCCCAGATAATGGGGAAGGAATAGTCTTTTCAACAGTGGTGGAACAATGAGACAGCCATAGGGAAAAAAATTAATCTCCACCCCTATCTCACACCAGACACAAAAATTAACTTGAAATGGATCTCATTTCAAAATAACTAAAAGAGTGGAATTGTAATGTTCCTAACACAAAGAAATAATAAATGCTTGAGGTGGTGGATACCCCAATTACCCTGATTTGACTAATTCACATTGCCATGTACCTCATAAATTATGTACTACTATGCACCTATAATTAAAAATAAAAAAATCTTAAAGTAAAAAAAAAAGGTCACAGATCTAAACCTAAAAGCTAAAACTATAAAACTTGTGAAAGAAACATAACAGAAAATTTATGTGATTGTATCATTAGCAAAGACCTCATGGGACATAAAAAACACTAACCAGTTTTTTAAGAAATTGATAAACTGGACTTATCGAAACCTTCCACTCTTCAGAGACAGCATTAAGAAAATGAAAAACCAAGCTAGTAAGCTAAAGACATAGAAAATTACATATATATGTACAAATACACATATATAACTTGAACACAAAAAGGGTTACATCTTAAGACAACCCCACAAGAGACAGACAAAAGGTTTTAACAGATTTTCAAAACATATACAAATGGCCAATAAGCACATGAAAAAATGCTCAATATCTTTAGTCATCAGAGGAATGCAAATTAAAATTACTGTAAGATACCACTACATACCCAATAAAAGGCTAAAACTAAAAAGACCAAAACCAATGTTGGCAAGAACGTGGCACAACTGAAATTCCACACATAAGTCTTTGGCAGCTTCTAATAAAGTTAGTTATACATACATCTAACCTTCGATCCAGTAATTCTTCATCTAGGTTTGAAAATATATATACAAAGACTTGTTCATAGCTTTACTCAAAATAGTCAAAGATTAGAGAAAAAACAAACCTCCACCAAGTGAAGGGATAAACAAATACGGTATACAGACATAAAGGGATACCAAACAGCAACAACAAGAAAGGAACTACTGATACATGTAACAATACTAATAAATCCAAAAACATCATGCTGAGGAGAAGAAATTAGACATGAAGTATCTGTACGAGCCCATTTACATGAAGTTCTAGAACAAGCAAACCTAATCTAAGGTGAAAAAAAATCAAACAGTGACTGTGTCTACAAAGGATAGAGGAAAGGAATGACTAAGAAGGACTATGAGGGAAGAACTTTTTGAGGTAAATGTTATGTTCAATATCTTCATAAGGAGGTGGGTAACACAAATGTGTATATTTGGCAAAACTTAACAAATGGTAAACTTAAGATTTGTGCATTTCACTGCATGTAAAGCTTTAAAAACAAACTGTAAACAAATATTCAACTCTAGTTAATGACGTGAAGCTGTAGTTTGTTGGGGTAAAATGTACTTCTGTCTACAACTTACTTTAAAATGCACTAAAAAATAGGCTTGATTGATAGATGGTGAAAGCAACAGATAGATAGCCGGAAATGTGATAAAGCAAAAAATAGCAAATTGTTAATTGTAGAATCTAGGTGGCAGAGAGATAGGTGTTCATTGCAAAATTCTTTCAACTTTTCTATAATGTTTACAACTTTTAATAATAAAATGCTAAAGGGAAAACATTTGATGAGCAAAAGATAAGATATAAAAAAGTAATACAATACAATTCTATTTATATGAACAAAGAAACTAATCTATAGTATCAAAAATCAGAAGAGCAGTTGCCTGGGGCAGGAGATGGGGGTGACTGACGGCAAAGGAGTGCAAAGTAACTTTCTATAGGGTGAGGAAATATTTTATGTACTGACTGGGGAGTTGGTTACATTGATATATACATTTGCCAAAACTCATCAAACTGTACATAAAATGTGTGACTTGTATTGTGTATAAATTATACATCAATTTAATTTTTAAAAATAAGTTCACTATAGAAAATCTGGAATACACAGGAAAAGCACAGAGAAATTAAGCCCCCCAATCTCACCACCCAAATAAAATCACCAAAATCACCAATCCTTCCCTCCTTTTTGACAATGACTATGCCCACTGGAAATAAAAATATACCTTGTTTTCCTTAGAAGGCAATACAGAACAGTGAATTCCTGAATTTTGGAATTCCTTCCTCACGCAACTCAAAACCTAATAATTGAAGTCCCTGCAACCCCACCACTGCTGCTACTCTTTAGCAAGTAACTAATTATTCTGTGCCAAATTCCCCCGTCTACAGAATGGAAATATTTACCTCAAAGGGCTGCTGTAAATATTAAACAAGATAACATAAGCATATAATAGCTTTTATTGTTGTTTTTAAAGTTGAATAGTCAATTCGCTTATAGAAATCATCCAGGCAAAAAAGCCCACGAGCTTTCTCCCCGTGCATTCTCCTCCCTCCCTCTTATTGCAGGCCTTCAGTCCTCTAGGTATACCTACACCTCAAGCTAGTTTATCTAATTCGAGTGAACCTCAAATTCCTCTTGAAGATTAGACCAAAACCCTACATCCTTAAAGCCTGAAGCAAAAGTTGGAGTAACAAATAAAAAGAAAATCAAAAAGCAAATTGGAAAAGACAGCATCTGTCCTGAGAATATAGCATCTAACAAGGGGAGCAAAACTGCCGGAGGAAACAATTTCTCCTTAAATGAATGAAGTCCCACAAGCTTATTGAGATAAAATTTGTTTTTACTCTACCTATATGATTTAGGTTAGTCAAAATATTTAATCTGGAGAATATCAATTACAGAGTATATTCTAAAGAAAAAGAACATGAGTTACAAGAGAAAAACCAGAGAAAATTACTGACATTTTAATGACTAAAGGTAAAGGCATACTGAAAATTTGATTTGGGAGAATTCCTATGGATAGACATCATACCTTAAAGTAAATTCAACTACATGAAGACAAGAAAAAACTAATTCAAGTCGTTTAAGAGATTATGTTTGCCATTCTGCTCACCAATTATAGGCCTAGAATGAACACAAAATGAAAGATAAAAATCTTCCTACTGTCTTGTCTGCATTGTCCCGAAAAAGAAAAATAAATAAATAAATATAAATAAAAATTTAAAAAAATCTTGCCACTCTCTAGTTGGTCTTACTTTCCATGTTCCTCTCATGATGAGCACCTTGCTGTGCTGTCAGAGTCTAATGTTTGGAGCCATTTATTTTTCCCATATAATGTACCATACACACAAGCCTACTACTTCATCTGGAGTTTAACAATGAAAACATGATTGTTCTAATACTGAAGGAAAAATAGGAAGTGTTAGATTTTATGTCTACACTTTTTATTTTATAGGCAACTTTAGGGATTTCCAAGGTTATCTTTGACCACATGCCATTTTTACCTTCCTTGGATCAGTGTATTCAGACAGTAGAAGTGAAAATTCTGTGGCAAAAAACAAATATAGCAAGATATTAAACAATTCTAGAGTACTGGTTTGTAGAAACCAAAGATTTATTATCCTATATGCTGATGTAAGCTATTTAACAAACTTTTTTTGGTATCATTTTTTGTTACCAGACACTGCTCAAGGTGATAAGAAGATAGCTAAGATGCTACCCTTTCCTAAAGAATTTCATATTCTAGATAAAAATAGTAATCCCAACCCTAATGTAGATTCCTGTACACGTAAGTCTAGTCTATACACACTTACTTATATACCTTTTTTTTTTTTTGGCAATCTTTTGAATTTTGGTTTCAGTATACATTTCATATACTCACAAATTGTGAGTTCATCCTGTTGGGATAATCGGAAAAAGAGGCAACTATGGATGAGTAAAAATGATAGGAGGAGAGAAGAGGAGGAGTATTTTAAACTGTTAAAGGAAAATGACTAAAAGGTAAGTGTAGACCTTAAAACTGCTAATCCAGAATTGAAAATACACATTCACACTGGAAGAAAATGAGTAAATCCAAGAGCCTGCGAAGATCTCAGAAAGATCAATTCAGCTTTAGCAAGGAGGAAAAATACAAGATAGGTTATCCAGACTTTTTCCATCCCAAGCATCTGGGATCAGAACAAAACCTAGAAATGTCACCAAGGTAACAGAAATTAATTTTACAGTAGCTTATTAATATTTTAGAAGATACAATATCACTTATAATACAGCAGCTATCATTTATTCTTCTCATTCAATAAATATTTATTGAAAGCCTATAATGAGCTAGGCACTGTTCTAGGCAGTGGGATCAGCCATGAATAGGACATAGAAAGTCTTCGCTCTCATGGAAATTATAAGCAAATGAGAGGTAAACAATCAGGATAACTTTAGAGAGAAATATGTGCTATGAAGAAAATAAAACAGGCTGGGCACTGAGGTTCATGCCTGTAATCCCAACACTTTATGAGAGGCCAGAGCCGGAGGATCACTTGAGGCCAGGAGTTCAAGATCAGCTGGGCAACATAGCAAGACCTCATCTCTACAAAAAATCAATAAATTAGCCAGGCATTGTGGCACATGCCTGTAGGCCCAGCTACTTGGGAGGCTAAAGTGGATCACTTGAGCCCAGGAGTTTGAGGTTATAGTGAGCTATGATTGTGCCACTGTACTCCAAGACAGAGTGAAATCTTATCTCTAAAGAAAAATAAAATAACATAAAATAAATAAATAACAGGTCAGAGGATCACTTTAGGCCAGGAGTTTGAGGCTGTAGCGAGCTATGACGGCGCCTGTGAACAGCTACTGCACTCCAGCCTGGGCAACAAAGACCCCATCTCAAAATAAATTAATTAAACAAATGGTAAAGGTTCACCATCAAAAGTCTCCTCTTTAAGACACTAAAGACCTGAATCATGAGAAGAAGCTAGCTACCAGCCAGTCAAGCAACACAGTTCTGGAGGAAGAGTATTCCTGGCAGAAGAAGTAAAGACAGACCACGTGAACGACATGAACAAGTTTAATAGGTGCAAAGACCAGAAAGAAGGGAACTGGAAGGAAAGGGAAATGGCACACAATGGTTTCAGAGGTAGTCCAGGGCCAGATCAGGTAAGGCTTATAGGGAACTAGGTGCCTAAGGTCTGACACCAACCCTGAATGTTTTTTTTTTTTTGAGACAGAGTCTCACTCTGTTGCCCGGGCTAGAGTGAGTGCCGTGGCTCCAGTCTAGCTCACAGCAACCTCAAACTCCTGGGCTCAAGCAATCCTACTGCCTCAGCCTCCCAAGTGGCTGGGACTACAGGCATGTGCCACTAATGCCGGCTAATTTTTTCTATATATTTTTAGTTGGCCAATTAATTTCTTTGTATTTATAGTAGAGATGGGGTCTCACTCTTGCTCAGGCTGGTTTCAAACTCCTGACCTTGAGCGATCCACCCGCCTCCGCCTCCCACAGTGCTAGGATTACAGGCGTGAGCCACCGCACCCGGCCAATCCTGAATCTTAATACCTACGTAAATTGCTAGGATTAGTCACTCCCTCTTTTTTTAAAATTGAACTCAGAGTTTCACCCACAACTTCAGTTCCCATGACTTTATTTTTACATAAGATTATTACATATGTTACTCAACCACAGAGATTTTCAGTAACTTAGCCCCCACAGAAAAATGTTCTAATAAAATTAATATTAATAACTGCTACAAGATAAGAAAGTGCCAAATACGATGGGAAGACAGAAGGGACACCGATGGATTCTGAAGGAGAAACCGCACATCAGTTTAAGAAGTGGTCCTTAAAAGTAAAATTTCCCCACACAGACAACTAGGACAAGGACCTATCAGAGGAATAGCAGGAATATGGTCATGAAAATAAAATGTTGAGTTTTGACCAATACTATACAGAAGTCCTCCTTTATCCTTGGTTTCGCTTTCCAAGGTTTCAGTGACCTAAGGTCAACCATGGTTCAAAAACATTAAATGGAAAATTTGAGAAGTAAATAATGCCTAAGTTTTAAATGCTACATCGCAATGTCCAAGTCATTCACCTCACTTCACATAGGTATTTTATCTCATATCACGACAAGGGTAAGTATAGTACAATAAGTCATATGAGAGAGAGATCCCATATTCACTTAATTTTTCTTATAGTATATGGTTATAATTGTTCTATTTTTTCATCAGTTATTGCTAATTTCTTACTGTGCCTAATTTATAAATTAAACTTTATCACAGGCCAGGCGCGCTGGCTCATGCCTGTAATCCCAGCACCCTGGGAGGCCTAGGCAGGAGGATCACTTGAGCTCAGGAATTCAAGACCAGCCTGAGCAAGAGTGAGACTCCGTCTCTATAAAAAAAAAACAGTAAAAATCAGCCCGGCATGGTGGTGAGTGCCTGTAGTTCCAGCTACTCGGGAGGCTGCGGCAGGAGGCTCGCTTGAGCCCAGGAGTTTGAGGTTGCTGTGAGCTAGGCTGACGCCACTGCACTGCAGCCTGGGTGACAAGAGTGAGAGCCTGTCTCAAAAAATTAAAAAATAAAAATAAAAAATAACTTTTATCACAGGTACGTATAGAAAAAAACATAGTACATATGCTGCAGTTTCAGGAATCACTGGGGTTCAGAATGTATCCCCCATAGATAAAGGGGACTACTGCATTTACTTGTTTAAAAATTCAAAATATTAAGAGGGTACAAATGTTTTTGTTACACGGACACCTTGTATAAGTTGTGGCTTTTAGTGCGTCCATCACCAGAATAGTGTTCATTGTACCCAACAAGCAAGTTTTTACTGTATTTCCTTCTTTACAGAAACATGATTTTACAGAAAATACAATCAAATCCCATGATAATAAATCATGTTTTATAGGTGTTCTGCAATAAAAATCTGATATCACATGATTCTCTTCACTTAACAAAAGTATAAAGTAATTTGTATTAAAGAACATAGTTATTAAAGTAGACTTAGGCTTACGTAAAGTGAACCTATTCACCAAATATGTAAAAACTGTATTGTTCACACATTTAAATAAGATTTTACCATTAAGAGTAAAGATTTTTATCATTTAGCTAAGATTTTACCACTGGAAGAGAGGCCAGTTCCCTATCAGTGATATAACTTGTTTCTGGCAAAATTATCTGTCATGCTTATCAAAAGTTCACCATTTCATTTAAATATGTTAAGGTATACACATATCTTTATCTCAAATTTCCCTCCAATCCCCACCAAATTGACAGTAAAACAAATTTTAAAAATCCACAACAAAGAAATAGGAGTTTATAGCAGGTAGAGACAACAACTAAAATTCAATCCTGACAGGAACTCCAGAAAAGAGTACAGAAAAAAAAATGGCTAAGAAGTTATTGAAGATAATATAACAATACGGAGCAGGCCAAGTGTGCTATTGCTATTCAAGCTGCCTGGAGCTCTTTCCCCAGATATCCACCAGGCTCACTCACTCACTTCCTTTATGTCTGCGCTCAAATGTTTCCTGATCCTTGAGAATTTCCTTGATGACTTTATATTTAAAAAGCTAACACCAACACTAAAACTTTTGTGGAAAGGCAGAAAAATAAAAATAAAAAGTTACCACCACTTCCTATCTCCTTTGCTCCAGCTCAATTCTTTCCACAATCACCATCTATAAAATTTACATGATTGCTTTCCCACTAGAGCAGAGACTGTTTTGATTACTCTGTGTCCACAGCTTAGAACACACACTTGGCATTCACTAAACATCTGCTGAACTGTTATTTAAAATAATCAAAAGTTGTAACCTAACTCTAGAGAGAGAGGATAAAGGAAAAAATGAGGACTCATGCACCATAAGTAGTCAAAAGATAATGCTTAAAATTGGTGAATTCTCTGGTGCAGCAGTTCTCTGATTTTTTGACTTTTGAAGCCCTTTACACGCTTGAAAACTGAGAACCCCAAAAGCTTTTATTATGTGGGTTATATCTATCGATACTGTATTAGAAAGTAAAACAGATAAATGCTTTAAAATGTTACTTTAGAACAGCAATAAATCCACTATATGCTAATACAAGTAACATTTATTAATACACTTTCAAAACCTTAAGAAGAAGAGTTGTGCAGCTATACATTTTTGCAAATCTCTTTAATGTCTGGCTTAATAGAAGAAAGCTGAATTCTCACATCTGCATCTGTATTTATTCTCTAATGATACATTGTTTTGGTTAAATTATAAGAAAATCCACCTTCACACAAACATGTAGTTGAAAAAGATACTCTATCTTTAATAACCTTTTCAGGTAAGTGTGGATATTCCTCTTTGATACTATCCCAAAACTTGACAAAAGTAGTTTTATAGAGGTTAATTACAACGTGAATCTAAAACCTTATCAATTAGCCTTCATACCATTTCAGTAAAAATGTATTACTCTGTTTTTCACTTTACATAGATCACAGAGTCTCACTCTGTTGCCCTGGCTAGATAGAGTGCCGTGGCATCAGCCTAGCTCACAGCAACCTCAAACTACTGGGCTCAAGCAATCCTCCTGTCTTAGCCTCCCAAGTATCTAGGACTACAGGCATGCGCCACCATGCCTGGCTAATTTTTTATATATATTTTTAGTTAGCCAATTAATTTCTTTCTGTTTATAGTAGACGCAGGGTGTCACTGTTGCTCAGGCTGGTTTTGAACTCCTGACCTTGAGCGATCCTCCCGCCTTGGCCTCCCAGAGTGCTAGGATTACAGGCGTGAGCCACCATGTCGGGCCTGTCACTTTACATAGATCTTTCACCCATGCATTATTTTGTGATGTCATGTGTTGGTCAAGGGGAAAATAACGGTTCACCAAGTTATACACATCTTCCGGACACTGACACATTATACAAAAGTTAAAAAATCATATTTGTTAATAACACTACCAATCTCATCAGAAAAGTCCTGAGAAGCTGCCAAGCTCATAGTGGCAGATATGTTTTCCAAAATTCTAATTTTTGCTTGAAAGCCTGGATTTTATCTTGGCAGTAAATTCTGTCAGTTGCTTTCCTTGAAGTGATAGGCTCATTTCATTTACTTTTGAGAAAATATGTGCAAATACTCAAGTTCACATAACTACAGTATGCCATTCTTTCAAGTAAAAATAGTGTTCCAAGAAAAAAGTGACTAGTTTGCTAGTTCAGCTCACAGCTAAATCAAGTAAGTTCTTTTCTCAAGACAAATACCATACTTCGGTATGCAGCAGAAATGTCTTATAACATCCTTCCCATTTTGTCACATGGAATATTAAAAATATGTGCTCAAGAGTCAAGATTAATAAAATTAACAATTTTTACTGCTTCCTAAAGGGCATTCTTAAGTAAAACTGGTTGGTTTTTTTTACTGTAAATGCATAGTGATGAAGAATACGATTATTACTATTATTACTGTAGTTTTGCCACTATCTTGATTCATGCTGCAGGGCAAGCAATTTTACACACAACTGTTTTTGCACCATCAGTGTAACTGATGTAGACAGTAGTTACCTAGCAAATAAGAACTTACATTATTATGAAACAGTTTCAAACTGGCAGACCTCCTGAAACACTTGAAGACCCCCTCAAGAGTTCACAGGCCACACTTTGAGAACCACTCCTCTGGAAATACATATAAAATAGTAAAAGGAGATACATTTTCAGGGAAAAGAATTGGGTAGCAGGAAATCAAGACTGGCAAGGAGCCTTATTTTCCCCTATACATCCTTTTTTACCTTATAAATTTGGTACACTTTGTATTACTTTTCTTTAAAAAATTTTAAAATAAGATGTAAACTGACATAAAAAATAAGTAGAAACACAAGCACATAAGTAGAAATATTAAGTATACTAGGTAGAAATATAAAAGTATACACTAGAAAAACACTTTTTAAGAAAAAAAATGTTTCTGTTTAGGCAGTAGAACTAGGGGATTAGGAGAGTGGCACAGGAAACCACTGATTTTGATTATAAGCCTTTTGAAACCATGCACACATATTAACTGGTTCAAAAATAAAAACCATTCAAAGTATTACTTGGAAAAACACTTACAATAAGTTAGGCTTAAAAAAATAAATATCCACGCACAAGCGAGAGAATGGCCGTGAAATATCCCAAGATAAAACAGTGACTAGGAAAGTGTGCTGGTGAGTTTCCATCATATATGAAAATTCTGTATTATAATTTTTAAAATGCATTTAAAAAGCAATAATTTCCTTCAGACCAGAAAGTCTAATGACTTAGTTAAAAAACAGTTAAAAGTATAAACCTTAAGTAGTTTTTTTTGAACAGGTAAATGGTTAAACCCTATACATACACAAAGTAAAATAATCTTTTTTTTCTTCATTTCCTATGATCACAATGAGGACCATATCAGAACATAATTCAGGCCAGGTGCACGGCTCACGCCTGTAATCCTAGCACTCTGGGAGGCAGAGGCGGGAGGATTGCTTGAGCTCAGAAGTTCAAGACCAGCCTGAGCAGAAGCGACACCCGTCTCTACTAAAAACAAAAATTAGCAGGGCCTCATGGTGTGCCTATAGTCCCAGCTCCTCGGGAAGCTGAGGCAAGAGGGTCGCTTGAGCCCAAGAGTTTGAGGTTGCCGTGAGCTAGGCTAACACCACGGCCCTCTAACCTAGGCAACAGAGCGAGACTCTGTCTCAAAAAGAAAAGAACATAATTCATTATTCATTTGAAAAAGGAAGAATAACATAGTTGCTTTAAGGTAAATATAAAAAGTTGCTGAATCTTATATGATTTAATAAAACCTTCAGAGAAATATAATAAACCTACTATCAAAAATCTAATTTAAATTTAGTTTCTTAGAGGATTTCCTGATCCAAGAAAGAAGAGATTATTTCTATACATAAATAGATAACTCAAAAGCAAATCAGATTCCCCACTAAAAGGAACCAAGGTTCCCTGGCTGATTCCACTACCAAGACAGAAAAGATACAAAGATGAGCTTGGAACATCTTGTTGTACAAGAAAGAAAGGAAATACACAAAAAAATAATAAAGTTATGTCAAAAAGAAACAAGCGCCAGCATGGAGAGGCTCCCAATGGACAAATCTGGAACAACTTGAGCATCAAAATAAACAAAGGGAGTCATTGGATTACATCACACTGAATAAAACAGAGAGTAAATGATAATAGATAAAAGGATGTCTCTTCCTTGTAACAGAATGACTACTGGTGAAAGGAATGGAGAAGTTAGAAAGTAACCATTTTGTAACCACCAGGGTAAAGATCAGAATAGGCAACAACCATCAATGGATACTACATGGGGCTGGGGCTAGGGGTGGTGGCCATGAGGAACAAAAAGATCTGATAAGAAGAGTACTTGTACTATCTCAGAGTTAATCCCCACAGATTCCTTATCAGATGCAAGAGGAAAAATAATAACTGTACAGCAGAGAAACCAGACAACACCATAAACAGGTAACAAAAATTCACATCACTAATGAGGAGCAGACCAACAACATGAACCTCCATATCACACCCTGAAGAGGATACAAAACCCCCGCCTAGGGATGCATAACCTGAGTCCAATTATCAGGAAACATTAGACAAATCCAAATTGAGGAATATTCTATAAAATATATGATTTGAATTCCTTTTTTTTTTGAGACAGAGTCTCACTCTGTTGCCCGGGCTAGAGTGCTGTGGCCTCAGCCTAGCTCACAGCAACCTCAAATTCCTAGGCTCAAGCAATCCTTCTGCCTCAGCCTCTCAAGGAGCTGGGACTACAGGTATGTGCCACCATGCTCAGCTAATTTTTTCTATATATTTTTAGTTGGCCAATTAATTTCTTTCTATTTTTTTTAGTAAAGACTGGGGTCTCTCACTTGCTCAGGCTGGTTTCGAACTCTTAACCTTGAGTGATCCTCCCGCCTCAGCCTCCCAGAGTGCTAGGATTACAGGCGTGAGCCACCACGCCCAGCCTGGTTTGAATTCTTGAAAAACATTAATGCAAGAAAAGATAAAGAGTAAGGTACTGTTTCAGATTAAAGAAGACTAAAGAGACATGACAACTAAATGCACTTTGGGATCCTGGAGCCGATCCTATGAGGAAAATGCCATAAAGGGACAAATTAACAAAACTGGAAAATGAACTGTAGATTAAAGTATAAAGATAGGCCAACTAAAAATATATATAGAAAAATTAGTCCGGCATGGTGGCACATGCCTGTAGTCCCAGCTACCCGGGAGGCTGAGGCAGAAGGATTGCTTGAGCCCAGGAGTTTGAGGTTGCTGTGAGCTAGGCTGACATTATAGCACTCTAGCCCGGGGAACAAAGCCAGACTCTGTCTCAAAAAAAAAAAAAAGTATATAGATAGTATTATCAATGTTAAATTTCCTGAATTTGGTAAACTGTGCTGTGATAACGCAAGACAATACAATAACAGGAATATTTAGAGACAAATGGGCATAATGTATGCAATTTACTCTCAAATGATTCAGAAAGAGAAAACAAAAAAGCAAATGTGACAGAATGTTAAAAACTGGAGAATCTGCCAGGCATGGTGGCTCATGTCTATAATCCCAGCAACTCAGAAGGCTGAGGCAAGAGGATCGCTTGAGGCCAGAAGTTCAAGACCAGCCTGGACAACAGAGTGCGACCCTGTCCCTAAAAAAAAAAAACTTGAAAAAAATTAGCCGGCGTGATGGCATACACTTGTAGTCCCAACTACTCAGGAGGCTGAGGCAGGAGCATCAGCTGAGCCCAGAAGGTCGAGTCTGCAATGAGCTACGATGGCACCACTGTGCTCCAGCATGGGCAACAGAGAGAGATCACCACTCTTAAAAAAAAAAAAAAAAAAAAAATTGGTGAATCTGAGTAACAGGTATTCAGGAGTTCTCAATACTATTTTTTAAAACTTTCTGTAAGTATGAAATTATTTCAAAACATTTAAGTAAAAGCAAACTGGGGTGTCAAAACATAATAAAACGATTTATTCTGCTGCCCTATGCATTCCCATATGAATAAAAGAAATGACTACAACAGTGATTATTCAGACTTACACATAGCTCTATATAGAATTCCTTAAATTTTCAACTCTCTAGAAAAGGAAAAATATTTTTTATGTAACCAATCACATAAATACTAAACTAAGATGCTGATCCTTTATACCCTCAGAACAACATAGAAATCTATGATTTTCATGTTAATCCAGTACACACTGAGGAACTCTCCCTTCCTCTAACAAACCATGAGGCCCTCATAGCCAAGTCCTAAGATCTGTTCTTTATTGTAACACAAGCACGGACACAGTGCCTGAAATACAGCACTCCTATTTGTTGAATAAATGCTAATGTTTAGAAATGGAAAGAAAATACCGCATTTTATCAAATGTGAGAGGAAGAGGGGGAAAGGGAGGAGAAACCTGAATATGGTACTTCTACAAATTATTTTAAAACATTTTCAAATATGAACATTTTCAAATATCACAAAAACAAAGAACAGTATTATTAATATCCATGTACCCATCACTCCAACCTAACAATTATCAAGACTATGCCATACTTGCTTCATCAATGTCACCTTCCCTATACCACTTTTTTTGTGCTAAAGTATTTTAAATAAATACTACCATTTTTCTCCTTCATTCCTGTGTTTCCATCTCTAAAAAAATGGGCATTTTCTTACATAATGTTATTATCATCTCTAACAAAATTATAATAATTCCTTGATATCATCTAAGACCCATTCACATTCAGATTTCCCCCAATGTTTCAAAAATGACTTTTCTACAATTGGTTTGAGTCAGGATTTAAACAAGGCTGACATATTACATTTGGTTACTACACATAAAATAATTTTAATCTGTTTACATCATCTAACAGCAATTATTAAAAGCCTAACAGACAAACCAAATAATTAATTTACACCTGCAGATTCTCCAGAATCAAACCCAATCTAATGTATTTGCTGTTGCCGATGTCTGTAGCACTTTTTCTCCAGATTGTCACTATGGTTGGTTTTGTTCTAGCCATTGAAATAACAAATTAAATTACCATCTCTAAAAAGAGGCCTTCCCTAACCACTCAACCCATAGAAGAAGCCCATTTCCATTCATTCTCCACTACATGGTCCTATTTTCTTCATATTACCACTACCTGAAATTATGTTCCCCCCCAACAGACTATGTGCTCCATGAAGGCAGAGTGCCTTCTTCATTGAAGACCACTAGACAGTGCCCAGAATATGAGACATTCAATAAACACTTATAAAGTGACTAAATAATAATACAGTATCTCTAAAATGTAAACTCAGCTAAGTGTTTCTAAACAATTGTAATTCATTCCTCACGTAATAGTATAAATTGAATACCTGTAGAAACCTGGGCCAGCTGTTACCAAGAATCTGTGGGATGTAGGAAAAGAAAGAACAGAGGTATAAGACATTCAAATGTAATTGTGGACTTTAACTGAACAATAATTACAGGTTTCTGAAATAAAAACGAATTATTCAAGCTGATTAAAAAACGTTACCAGGAGTAATAGTTTCATTTTTAGTACCATCTGAGAGCTTATAAACCTTTAGTAACATATATTACCTGGAACAACAGACATGGCTTCATCATAGGTTTTATGCATACATATGTGTATACATGTGTATCATGAAGGCATTTATACTCTCAGAATAGCACTTCTTCCTGAGGATTCAACTATAACGAATACAGTAATGAATACCAAAAACCTAACTGAAAATATGATCCAAATTTAAATTTAGGACCTAGAGAAAACCAGAGTGATCTATCCTACACTTCTTATTTAAATAGAGAGATCTGAATTGGGGGGAAGATATTAAAAACAAACTCACAGATCTAGATGTACAGCAAGCAAAGCTAGATCTAAAATCCAGATCTCCTTTCTCTAGCTCCACACTCTTTCGTAAGATAATGTCACCCACAGAATGTTAATGTCAAGTTATAACATATTTTAATTATCATCATTTTTAGGACTGTCACTTTTTTTTCCTACTGAAATCTCAGCCGGCAGGGGGAGAAAAAGTCTAAAGAAGGGCACAAATAATCATACCTTACGTAAAGCATGATACAGAAACCCCTCTTTAACCAAAAGAAAAGAAGAAAAAAGAACCATCTAAAAATCTAAACAGTTAGATTCAATGAATTTTGTATTCCACATTTTAAATTCTAAAGTAGAATAACTATTTACGAGTATCTGCTAAATGACTATTCCTTAGTTTTATACAAGTTGCTGTTCTCTTATTTTAGAAGTCAGTAGTTCTCTCTCAATTATTTGTGGAAATGGAGTACCAAAGTGAAATTCATCAAGATGTAAACCTCAGCTGTAATGCATTTTTTCCAAAAATAAAATTATTTTGGTTATACCTTTCTTCAACATCCAAATCTATTTATAGTGAAATAACTAAAAAACAAGTGACCTAGAGACACCAAACAAAAGGAAAAAAGTGACAGAAGGACCCACACACATGATATAGCACCCATGATAAACAAGAAGACTCTACTCTTCCCATTTTTTCCTACAATATTGTTCAGACCAATTAATGATCACCCTGACCAATTCTTAGACTACTACTGTGACTCTTAGGTGGCAAACAAGTGAGAGGAGAGAGATGATAAAGTAAATTTGCCCAAGGTTACACAGCAAGAGAGTGACAAAAGTAAAATAATTCAAGGCTTAAAAAAAAAAAAAGCATCAATCTAAGATTCTTTTCAGAGTAATCAAGGGCTTCCTTCTTATCCCATCAGTTTTACCTCACAAATGTAACTAGAGGCTACTGTTCAGTATGAAAAATACAGTGTATAATGACATGAAAATTTTTACGAAAAACATTTAGTAACAAATTACCAAAATGTAGCACTTGACCCTAAGGAAGGTCAGTAAAACCAGCATTACAGAACTTCTATGTACAGTAATTTCAAAATCGCATTCTAGCATTTGTGAGCAATGACACACACACACACAAACAAAAATGGGAAAGGAGACGGAACCTTGGCTTATCTTTTTTCCCAGTCTGTTCTTTTTGGTTGAAGAGGTCCCTAAAGTAAGAAAATTAAAGATAAAATGCCAAATGAAATAAGTCAGGTTTTGAAACTGAATTAAGTCAGATAGAAAAGCTACAAGAACTCCTATAAAATGAAGTCTGCCAGCTGGCATCTTACCGTTTAAGAGAGTTCTAAAATCATACCACACATAAATCAAAAAACAGGAAAGCTTACGACAGTACAATGAAGTCAACCCACACCACAAACATGAACAAATTAAATGAATATACTTCCTGGTTATTTTCCGAATGTTAAAACTTACACTTGCGTAGGAAGTATCTGTGAATACCCACTGTAACCTATTTGAGAACTACCGCAACAAATCTCCATTTCGGCAGTACAGAACAGACACTTCCACGACAGCCCTGACCGGCAAATCATCTCAGGACGATCATAAAAATATCAAGCTGCTTCTTTAATGGCCCAAAAGCCAACTCCATACGAAATCTGACGCGTCTGTATTTCTGCTGCTCCGCGGACTTACGTTTCCTTGATCACGGAAGGCAACTCCCTAACCGTCAGGGCTGACTTAGCGCCCTCCAACTCCCCGAGCCCGGGTTACCTTCAGCACTCCATTGTCAAATCGCACTCCCACGCCTCCGTCCTCAGCCCCCAGCCTGAGACTCCAGGGAGACACGAGAAGGGGGAAGAAATCCTCTCCCCCACACTCCCTTACTGTAGGCTGTGGGTGTGTCGGCAGACGAACGCTTCGCCCAGAGACAATTAAATCTTCAGCGGAGACGCAGACCCTAAGTCACTGCGGAGCCAGCGGCAACCGGCCGGCGGCCGACCCCAGCCTTCCGCGGCCGCAGCCCTTCCTCTTTCTCCCCTCCAGGCCAGCCCCTCCCCCGTGGCGCGCACGCGCGGCCTCCAATGGATCCCCTCCCCCCGGCTCCCCTCACCTTAATCATTAGCCACCCTCTTCCCAGGGTCCGGGAATCACCGACCCAGGAAGGAAGACAGGAAATGTGAGGGGCTGAAAAGTATACGTCGAGAGCCAGCGAACGGAGCCTCAGACCTCGGCCTAATAGGCCCCTAGAGTCAAGAGCGGCGTCTGTCACCGCCACCAAAACTCTACGTGCGGCAGCGCCCGGACTCGGCCCAGCTAACACGGCTTGGGTTCAGAATGCCTAATTTGGCCCCACAGGAACTCGTCCTCTCAAGCCGCGGGCGTTTCTATGCCGCGCACGCCGAACACTTCGCCACCGTCGCCCCGACTGCCGCTGCTCTCCTGCCGCCGCCGCCGCCTAACCAATCCCTCCCCTACTGAGCGAGCGCGACACTTAGGGGCCTTTACGACAGTTCGGAAAGTGAGAGCGCAGCTGCCGTCACGCCTCCATGACCATCTGTTTGTTTCTGCGCCTGCTCAGATTCCCGCCTCACTGTCCCGCCCCCTCGTCCCGGGCCCTCCCCCTTTGTACTCGTTTTATCTGTCTGTTGGCGAAACCGCACAGTGTCACAAAGCTCATTACTTCATTTTCTTTGGTGATTATGCGTTCAGTATTTAAGCCAAATCTTGGCTACATCTTGGTTAATTTTTTCGTAACTAAAAATTACAACTAGCCACAGAATGACTGAGTATACTTACGGCACACTTGAACAAAAACATGCTTTAGTGTGTTTCACAACAGATGACACCCAAATCATACGCGCTAATGACATAAAGATTACACCTCTTCATCTTTGAAGTGGGAATGAGGAAAAAAAAAAAAATCACACCTCATCGTTAAGGCGAATTTGCTCCCGGAATCAGATCGAAAGTGGTAATAGATATCCTGGGAACGCTGGCTGTATAATCGCATAAGCCTTCTTAGTCAACGATTTCATGAAAATCAGGAGATAGCAAATGCTTCATTATATGCATTAAGAGGGTGTAGAGGAGAGAGAATGGGCTTAGAGTTCCTTTCAAAACCCCGGTAATGGCCGGGCGCGGTGGCTCACTCCTGCAATCCTAGCACTCCGGGAGGCCCAGGCGGGCGGATCGCTCAAGGTCGGGAGTTCGAAACCAGCCTGAGCAAGAACGAGACCCCGTCTCTACTAAAAATAAAAACAAATTAATTGGCCAACTAAAATATATAGAGAAAATGAGCCGGGCATGGTGGCGCATGCCTGTAGTCCCAGCTACTCGGGAGGCTGAGGCAGAAGGATCCCTTGAGCCCAGGA
>CAUYRT010069102.1:0-42791 GCA_963574885.1 Lepilemur ruficaudatus | reverse complement strand
GTAGTGTTCACTAGGGATTTGGCGGGTGGGGGATAGACCCACATCCGAGAGATGTGGTGAGCACTGTGAAGGGGAGGGGCATGCTTGAAATGTATTTGGGGATGGATATTAGGGGTCTCAATAAGGAGTAGGAAATCCTCTAAAACTGATTTATGTTAATAGCTGTACAACTTGGTAAATTTACTAATAACCATTTAATTGTACACTTAAAATGGAGTAAAGACATGATATGTAAATTACACGTTAATACAGAAAAAAAAAACAATGAACAGATGGTAACAACAGGATGACAGGAATGTCAGAATTATCTGATAAGGATTTTAAAGCAGCCATCATAAACAAACGCTGCAATGAGGAGTTATAAACATGTTGGTAAACAAATGAAAAATTAAAATTTCTCAGTAAAGAAATAGAAGACATAAAAAAGAAACAAAAATTTAAAAACTGAAACATACAACCAAAATAAAAACTTGATGGACAGGCTCAATAGCAAAATGGGGACAACAAAAAGAATCAGTGAATTGAAAGATAAAAAATAAAAAATATACAGTATGGGACCTGTAGAACTAAAACAAAAGATCCAATATTTGTGTAACCAGAGTCCAAGAAAAAGAGAAAGAAGGTGAGGCTAAGAAAGATAGGCCCAAAGAAACCCATACCAGGACATATCATAATTAAACTTGTGAAAACTAAAGAGAAAGAAAAAAGTCTTGAAAAGTGCAATTGGCAAAACAATTCAAATAACAGATTTGAACTGTGGTATGACATTTTTCAAGTGCTGCAAGAAAAATAACTGTCAACCCAGGATACTATAAACAATGAAAATATCCTTTATGAATAAAGGAGAAATCAAGAAAGTCTCAGATGAAGGGAAAACTAAAAGAATTTGTTATCATATACCCACCCTAAAAGAATGGCTAAAGAAATTATCTAAACAGAAAGGAAATAATACAAACAAGAACTCTGGAACACTGGGCAAAAAAACAACAAAGAGCACAAATATGGTAAATACAGTAGATGTCCCTTCTCTTGATTTTATGTTATTATAGTACCGATGTGGTTCTCAAGGTGTGTAGAGGAAGTATTTAAGATAACTATATTATAAAAGGTGGGACAAAAAGGGAGGTAAAGTTTCTACACCTCTCTTGAATTGGTAAAAGAAGAGTAAGTCACATGTCACAGGAGTTCACAAAGTGACCCATGACACCACCTGTTCAAGCCAAGCCCAGGGACTGATTCAAATAATGGCAGATCTCAGTCAACCTTTTAAAAAAGTCTCACAGGAGGCCAGCCTGGGCCAGGAGCTGACTTTTGGGTTTTAGGCTGCCCACCAGCAAGTATAAGGATCATCTGCAGATCAGAAAGTCTAGTGCTACTAAATTAAAAATGAACTCTTTTAACAGCTCTGGGAGTTCAAACTCCTCATCTTTTAAAAACTTCTAAGATTTCAACATAATAATCTCAAAGTATCCTTCCAGTCTATGATTCTTCTAAAATTACACTATTATCTATCTGTGTCATAGAATGCCAACCACTATTTTAAAAATCCACCACGATTTCTTTTTAAAAATTATTTGTTTATTGGGCTCTAGAAATCAACATGGTATAATCTATGCATGTAAGCCATAGATACGTGTCTTCTAAAACTTGATAATAAGATTCTCTACTTATTGTCCACTGAGAATTAAACTATGATTTAAATCATAATAGATAAGACATATGCAAAATCTCTTAAAAAGAGAGAATCATTTCCAGGCTTCCAGCAAAATAAAATTCTAATGAGACTAAACATAATTAATTATCCTATCTAAAAAAAAATATCTAATTCAGAAGTTTATGATAAATAAACACACAGTAAGTTTAATACATACATTTTAAAGCATTGGATACCAGGAGGCGCAAAAGTAGTCCCCGTTGAACTACCCTTTTTTATATGAAATATTTCAAAATGAAATGTGTTGAAAATATTTCAAAATAAATGTTTTACTTAATTCTTTCAATTTTTATTGTAGAAAAATGTACATAAAATTTATCATCTTAATTAATTTTTGAAAGATAATATTTGCACATAACTGAAATCTCAAAAGTCTCATAAAAAGTATTCAGTGTCTCCATCCCACTCCTGCCTAGTCCATACATAGTTAGTTGCCTTTTTTGGGCCAAATTTCTTGCTTATTTTTCCAGAGATATTCTATTATAAGCATTGACATATGTATGTATACACGTGTATGTCTATAGGTATTGTGAACTAAAAATAAAATCCTAAGCCCTCTGCTAACTGAACGGACTCCTCTCAGCCAACGGGACCCCAGAAACCTCTTAAAACTGAGTTCCCAGCCATGATGGGATAGAAGAGATAAAGCATAATTACATGCATATGATTTCCCTTCATAAATATTCATGACTACTTCTATAGCTTGTTTAGTATATATATTTGACCACCCAATCACTATAAAATCCTATTGCCTTTTGTCTCTTCTTTAAAGCACATATGCTTGGTTCCTGGCCAGGGCTTAGCTTCCCAACCTGCTGGAATGGCTGTCCAGCAGAGTTGCTACCCTTTATGAGACACAAAACTCTCCTTTTTCTAAAGTATGAACCTCGTTATTTCTTTTTAGTTAACAGTATATTTTTCCAATCGCTCCTCAACGGATCTCAGATTGTTTCTAATTTGTTGACAGATATTTAGGTTTCTTCCAATCTTTTTACTATTACAATGTTCTATGAATATTTTTATACATATGTCATTCTACACATGGTTAAATCTTTCTGTAGAATAAATTTCTAGAAGTGTAATTTCTGGGTCAAAGAATATGTGGATTTTTATTTTAGATAGATATTGCTAAATTGGTTTCCATGGAGATTACATTTTCATAACAAGCATTATATTTAAGAATCTGTTTTCCATACCCCTCAACAAATCCTTTTTTAAAAATGGCACCTTGGGAAGTCACTTTTTACAAGAACCATGTTTTGAATCCTTTTGTCATTTAACAGTAAGAATCATTTTGCAAATATCTAAATGTGAGATATACTATTAGCTGAGAATTCTGAGGCAATTCTGTTGGTAAAACAAAGGTTCACAAAGTCCATTATAAATATTAAATCGTTTTAATTTGCATTAAATTTCAAGGCAGATTTTTAAAAAAAAACTTCCTGACATTCTGGTTACAAAGTCTATTTGTAGCAGGGATACTGCAATTCTTCATTTAGGTAATCTTGTAACTTGTATTTACAACATGTGATCATCTTTTCAAGGAGTTCAGGGATCTTGTATTTTATATATCTTACAGTGGAGCAAAAAGTAAAAGGAAAAATGAGTTAAGTAACATAAGAAAAAACCATGAGAAATAGTAACTACCAAACTCATTTCTGAAATGAGAACCCTTTATAAATTTTGTCTTAAAACAATGTTGGGAGAAACAGCTAACAAAAAAAAAGAAGAATGAAAAAAAGAATAAAACAGAAGAGGAAAAGGAGAGGAAAGGAAAGGAGAGGAGAGGGGAGGGCAGGGGAGGGGAGGGGAGGGGAGGGGAAGCAGAAAGGGAGGAGAGGGGAGGGGGATGGGGAGGAGAAGGGGAGGGGAGGGGAAGGGAGGGAAAGCAAAAAAGGAAAAAGGAAAAAGGAAAAAAAGAAAAAGGAAAGGAAAAGAAAGGAAAAGAGGGGAGGGAAGGAAAGAGAAAGAAAGAGGAAAGAGAAAAAAGAAAAAAAGTAGAAGACTGAACCTGGAAAACAGAAAATGAGACAAAGACAACATACAGAAGAATGGGGGGTGGGTGGGTGTGTGTGCGCGCGCGTACGCCTATGTGAACAATCTTTATTTCCTGGGGTGGTTTACATCTTTAGAAATCAGTTACGAAACCATCAGCAATTCTGGCCAATGTCAGAAAGCTAAAAGTTATGAAGAAAAATACCCTCCCCTTAAAGGCACAAGCACTGACCTGTAAAAGTTGTGTTGCAGTAGCTCTCTGCTCAGGATTCTTCACTAAGCACTTTTTAACAAAATCAGTGAAATCATCGGACCAAAGTTCTGGCTTCCTGAATGTTGGTGGTGGATTTGTGGGAATCATAAAAATGGCCTAATAAAAATGAAATATCCAAAAGACACAGTAAGAATCACAACAGCACAACCAAATAAACAAATCTCTTTATCTTTTTATCAGACTCTAAATCTGAAAAACAAATTTAAGTGTTCTAGAATTTCCAGTAAGACTGCAATTCAGGAAGCAAGTCCATCTGCTACTAATGTAATCATTTCCCATTAAATTTCCTCTATTTAAATTGTAGCTCATTGGGCACATCATTCTTTATTTTATCTATTATTTTTTATCAATCCCCAAAGAAGACTGCATTTCTGACCCTTTACCAAACTAAGGACTTACCCTAGCTAAACAGATATATTCCCAAATTTTGCTATTGCATGCCAGATTTAATTATTTCAGTTTTATATAAGTACTACTGCTCAAAATGGCTAATAGCAGCAGTCCACTTTGCTTCTGCAAGCCAGAAAATTTAAGTATAAATAAAATTACTGCTGTGATTCGAAATAATGCTTGAATTTCTCTTTTTAAATATATGAGTCAAGATTCCAAACAAAAAGTTTTGTAGGCAATATACCACTTTAATTTATTGCTAATGATTATGTGCTAATAATTTAACAGTAATAATGCAATCAGATAGTTCAAAACTCAGAAGTCATAAAAAGTCTCCATTGTATCTCTGTTCTCCTAGTCAGTCACCCTTTTTAACCAAAAGAATTAATCTTTAATGTTCTTAAGAAGACACTGTATGTGATGAATTAACTCCTCTCCTGGACATCTGGAATAGTTCCTGGTAAAATACCACCACCACCACATCATTTTCTTTGAAAAGATATGAAAGATATAAAACCAATAAAATTGAAACAAATGTATTAACACTTGATAAATACAGGCGATTATCATTTTTATTTTCACATAAAAAAGACAAAAGGCAAACAAGCAATTGACAAAGATTTTACAAAGCAAAGCCAAAATGAATTAAACTACATTATAACTAACTCTGTAGTTTAACAAGTTTATATAATTACATAATCAACACATAAGTGAGATGAAAAAAATGACTTTTTAGTAATCTTAATCAATATATACGCATGTACCATATAATCATGGTCCTCTCAAATGTACATCCTGGAGTGTAGCATCAAAAAATTCCCTTTGTAGGCTACAGAATGCTCTGACTTTCCTGGAAAAAGGCATCTGTTTCTATTCTCTCCTTACTTTTTCACCTGACTTTTGGTGGTCCTCTCTCTTCATGTGCAAATAAATTTATGTACATTAACACATTAACTGCCATGAGAGTTGTATTTAACTCACTCTAGTTTTGACCCTGGGGCCACGTGAAGCAAATACAAAATTATTTGTTAATGTTCTTATTGTTACAATTAATATTGAAAATTTAATTCTAAAAACGTGGATTAAATGAATAGAAGTCAGTAAATTTCATTTTTCTATTTATGTTTACCTTTAAATTACATCCAAAGTTTTCATTCTATTTTCATGATAAAACACTGTGGACCCAAGGAAAAGTTCCTGGTTTTTTTGTGTGGCAGTCAATGTGTTAATTTATGCCCATTCTCCTTAATGTATAAAGAGGATAAAGATGGTAACACAACAATAATACTTAGAAATTAAGTTTTTTACCGTTGAAAAAGACTAATGCGATGTTTAGTTTTTAAATTTTAGTTTAAATTTTTAAACTAGCTATGCTTAAAAATTCTGTTCATATATGGAGAAAACACCAATACTGCAGAAAAAGTAATAAAGATAATATATTCTGGGGTATCTATTTTAATGCATTCCTTATATAAGATAAAAGTGTTCTATTCTCCACTGAGTTTTTATTAACTGATTAAAAGTCATTCATATGTATCTTAGAATCATAGAATATTCACAATTAAAGATATAGGACAGATCATTTAGTTCAATCCTTTCAATTTTACAGAAAAGGAATGTACAGACCAGAGAGGTTAAGCAAGTTAAAAGCAAAATTTCAGACCTACAAAAGGCCCTCCATTTAAAAGATTAGCAAAGTATTCTAATGCTTCTAATATGTTTCAAGAAGAAGGTAAAGCACAAAACAAAAAGGATTACTAAATCTAAAATAATCCCTAGTAAGAGGATAGAAGAGATGACAAATGATGATTCTATTTTCAATGTATAGATCTACCAAGTTCTTTCTTTTATTTCCAAGTGAGAAAGAAAGCATAACCAAGTTTTAAGCTTTTAAGATAAGCAGTGACAGGAAAGATCTTAAAACCTACAATCACAACTATAACAGTCAATAAAGTTGAAGATCAGTCAGTCCAATATGAAAGACCAATTCAGTAGGGAAAAGACAGTCCTTTCAACAAATGATGTTGGGAATACTGGATATCCACATGCAAAAAAAAAAAAAAAAAAAGTAAATGGATGCTTATGCTACAACATATACAAAAATTAACTCAAAATGATCAAAAACCTAATCATAAAAGCTAAAACTACGAACTCGAAAGCTTTATGACATTGAATTTGGCAATGATTTCTTCGGTATAACAACAAAAGTCCAGGTAATTAAAAAAAAAAAAAGATGAACTGGACTTCATCAAAATTAAAAACCTTTGTGCATCAAAGGACACTATTAACATACTGAAAAGACAACCCACAGAATGAAGAAAAATATTTGCAAATCATATCTGACAGTTAATTTCTACAAGAACTCCTACAACTCAACAACAAAAACACAAACATTACCAATGGAAAATGGACAAAAGGCTTAAACAGACATTTCTCCAAAGAAGATACACATATGCCAAAAAGCATATGAAAAGAGACTCAATATCACTAGTTACTAGGGAAATGTACATAAAAACCGCAAAAAGATACCATTTCATACACATTAGAATATCTATTATTGGAGGGGGGAAGAAAGAAGGGAAGGAAAAAAGGAAAAGAAAAGGAGAAATGAAAAAGAAAAAGAGAGAGAGAAAGAGAAAGAAAAAAAATACCAAGTGTTGGCAAAGATGTGGAGCAACTGGACCCCTTGTGCACTGTTGAAAGAAATGTAAAATGATACAGTCACTGTGAAAATCAGTATGGCAATTTCTTGAAAAATTAAACATAGAATTATCATACGATCCTCTAATTCCACTTCTGGATATATATCCCAAAAGAATTAAAAGCAGCGACTTTAACAGATATTTACATACCCATGTTTATATTAATAGCAGCATTATTTATTCACAATAGCCAAAAGTAGAAGCAACCCATGTATCCATTGACAGATAAATGGATCAACAAAATGTGGGTTATATATACAATGGAATATTTTTCAACCTCAAATAGGAAGAAAATTTTGACACATGCTACAACATAGATGAACCCTGAAAACATTATTTTAAGTTGAAATAAGCCAGTCACAAAAAGACAGATATTATATGATTCCTCTTATATGAAGACCTAGAGCAATCAAATTCTTAGAGACAGAGAGTAGAATGCTGGTTGCTAGGAACTGGGGGAAAGGGAAAATGGGGATTCAGCATTTAATGAGCATGTAGTTTAACTGGGGAAGATAAAAAAGTTCTGGAGACAGACGGTGGTGATTATTGCACAGTAATATGAATGTGCTTGATTCCACAGAACTATACACTTAAAAATGGTTAAAACTATGAGTTTTATGTTGTGTATATTTTACAATAAAAAATATGAATGAGGGAAAATACAAAGTAATAATCAAGTTCAGAAATACTTGTTGAATGCCTACTACACAGAGCATGGTATGAGGCATTACATGCTCAAAGACATACCAAGAAACAAAGAAACTTATTATCTACTCTGGTGATGAAAGAACAAACAGTAAAAGATTTAAAAAATAGTACAATAATAGAAGAAATGATATAAGGAAGGCATAAATAAGAGAGATCACTCCCATTAGAAGAAATAGCATAAGGAAAAGAAGAGAGGGGAGTAAGGCTGTGGGGAGGAGCAGAAAGCAAGCAGATTTATTATGTAAGTGATTAGAGAAAGATAAGATTGGAAATAATGGAGGACATGAAGTTCCACCCTAAAACGTTTGGTCTGCAAGAACGTATACAACAGAAAGAAGTTTTTTTCTAGGGTGTGTGTGTTTGTTTTTGTTTTTAATCAAGAGTATGTTTATGACCCAAGAAGTAGATTTAAAAACAAACAAAACCTGGAGGCACTCAAAATATGGAATACAAAAGTCAGTTAGGGGCTAGTATAGATATCCCAATATGAGTAACAAAAAGTACAAACGAGGATGGTATCTATGGAAATGAAATGGAAAAAATGAGATATGTTAAAGGAAGAACCAAGAGTACGCTAACTATATTATTTGGGAGTGGTAGAAAGAGGAAGAATGAAAGATTATTCCAGAATTTAAGAAATACAAAATAGACACCTTAATTGCAAGGCACTCAGGCATTCTAACAACTCACTATATCATTCTTTTGAATGCCCCCAGAATATGCAGCCATTTAGTACAATGTATTCTCACTGGTTTCTACAATAACTTGGAAAGTGATCCAAAAGACTTTCTGTGGACACAGCGATGAAGACTCAATACCCAAGTTTGCTGATTCTAGGGTAAGAGTTAATCTATCAGTATACGCATCTTCTTTCAAAAGGGGCAAATCCTTCAATAGATAACATTTTTACACATCTTACATCATATTATATATATTATATCTATGATAATCCTTCAAAAGCAGCACAGCCAGTATGACAAAAAAATAAGCGTCTTTCAATCAAGCAAGTATTTATAAAACATTTTTATGTGGTCAGAACAATGCTATAATTTAGATGTAACAAGGTGACAAGCCAAGTGTTAGGGGATATATTTTGTTCAGACAACATCAAGCTCACATACCCAGAAGGTATGAATCCGCGATAATTAAGCTGATTTAAACCAAATGGGGTGTATGTTCTCCCTTTTGCATGAGCCCCATCTAGCCTGGCTTAATTATCTACTTTATCTCATGATCCCTTTAAGTATCTGAGTATGTATTGCAGATTTTAAAATAGGATACATATCTCAGATCCACAGAGCTCACAGTCAAATTTGTGGAGGAAAAAAATACATATGAAACGAATAGCAAACAAAAGAGTACCAGACAATGAATCCTGTCTGTAAACAACATAATTAATCTCAGACAGCTCCATAGTTGAGGCAGAACCTGAAATAGCTTTAAAAATGGGCAAAATGTCTCCCATCCAAGTACTAACCAGGCCCAACCCTGCTTAGCTTCCGAGATCAGATGAGATCAGGCGCGTTTAGGACCTGATGGCTTCACGTCAGAGTTTTACAAAACATACAAAGAAGAACTCACACAAATCCTTCAGAGATTATTTCATAACATTGAGAAAAATGGAACCCTTCCGAATTAATTCTATGAAACGAACATCTCTTCTATTCCAAAACCAGGAAAGGACCCAACAAAAAAAGAAAATTACAGACCAATATCCCTCATAAATATAGATGCAAAAATTCTCAATAAAATTTTAGCAAATAGAATCCTCTTCTTTTTTTTCTATTCATCTATCTATTTTCCCTTCCTCAGTCTTTCCTTCTTTTACCCTGAGAAAAAAATAATCTTGTCATGAAAAATTATATGCCAAATATCAATAAATAAAACTAGAAAAAATAGAGATGCTCTTCTTCAAGAAATGGAAATTCCCATACTTCATCTAGCAGACCCTTGTTTCAGCTGAAGCATTTTTATTGAAACCTTAGGACACTTTTTTTTTTGACATAGAGTCTCGCTCTGTTGTCCGGGCCAGAATGTTGTGGCATCAGCCTACTTCATAGCAACCTCAAACTCCTCGGCTCAAATGATCCTTCTGCATCAGCCTCCCTAGTAGCTGGGACTACAGATACGTGCCACCATGCCCGGCTAATTTTTTTCTACATATTTTTAGTTGTCCTGCTAATTTCTTTCTATTTTTCATAAAGGCAGGGTCTCCCTCCTGCTCAGGTTGGCCTCGAACTCCTGAACTCAAACAACCCTTCTGCCTCTGCCTCCCAGCGTGCCAGGATTACAGGTGTGAGCCACCACGCCTGCCCCTGGACATCTTGGTAGACCATTAGCATAGCCTGTAAAAAAATGTTAAAGTAAATCATTCTGTGGTGAGTGTACTCTCTTTTGTCTCTGTTATCACTACTTAGGATAACCCGTATCCTATTCTTTCCCCTTGTCCTGAGATGACTGCTGTCAAGAATACTTTCACTTTCAGTCCATCCAGGCTCTTTAGCTTTTCTCAGGGTTAGTCTAGGAAGGAGCCCATGAGAGCAGGATTGAAGGTATTAATATGAAAAGTAAAAGCAAACAGAAGAGGGAAATATAAATCTCCTGAGAACTCCTACCTTCCTTCAATCTGTACTCTCTTCCCTCTCAATCATTATTGGGCATCTTGAGTCTTTTTCCTTCCCCTCACACACCTCACACCCAGCCACATCTTGCTTCTTAGCACTGAGTCTTTGAATCCTATGGTTAAATAATTTCCACAATTTCCTAAATCTTCTTGTTCCCTGAAAGGTTTGCCTTTCTTCAGTCTTTGATATTATCAATAATCAAATATTAGAACTCAAAGCTTCAAATGAATGCAGTTGTCACCACAGAAGGTACTTGGTCACATATCTTGTTCTCTGTAGTATTCCTGGTACCTGCACTGCCTGGCGTAGAGCTCTGAGGCACTAAAATATAATTTTTTAATACACATTCAATATTTTTATTTTTTGAATTATTAAATAGAAAAAGTAAAACGGGAAGGTCAGAAAAATAAGCCACACATTTCCTACCACTCTTATATCTTTAAGGTGTTAGAATGTTTTTTAAAACTCAAAATACTAATGTGTTTTCAGGAAAACAACGAATTCCTATGTATTAAGTACGTAAAATGTACTACACATCTATCTAAATAAATGTACATGTGTTTAATATCACATTTATTAACATTACAATGTCATGAAAGAAATAGCTGTTTATCTACTTTCGACAGAAATAGAATCTGAGTATCAGAAATGTTAAGCAACATTCCCAAGGAAGCATCTTACCTTTTAATAGGAGGGTTGAGGTTTGATTTCAGATTTAGGCATCTCCAAGTTCATAAACATTTTCCTGCATTTACATCTGAGATTATGTCATTTAATTTAGTATCAAATAAAGGTGAGGTGAAGCCTACTAAAAAACCATGAGCTTTAGCCCTGAGAAAGGATATTCCTCCAGGCAGATAGAAGGATATGATTAGAGATCTTGTTGATGAAATAGTCATCTGCCCATGGCTTTTCCTCTTTGTCAGCACCCAAACTTTCTTTTTCACAGCAACTTTACAAAGCATGGCAGTTAATATCAAGAATATGTAGAGCACTCGGTGATTACATTTCCTTGTAACATTGAACTTTGAGTGCCAAGCAACAGGTCTACAAATATGGTCAGTTTATGAGTGAGGACAGCCTGAGTTGATAATTTTATCTTTCTAAACTATTTTCCACACTGATTTTTAAATCCTTGAGGACTGGTCTTTGTTTTATGTATCTTTATCTAATAATTGTCTATCATGGGAAATTTTTTCATGACAGATTTTCAATGATACATAGTGTAATGTCCAGATTGCCCTCTAAACTTGTTTCTTTCCAACAGAATTTCAAAAGTAACTTTGGTAACAATAGTGTCTTCTCTTTATCCTAAAATAATTATGCTTTAAAATGTTGTACTTTTTGACTTATCTATCAAGAAGTATATAAACCAAAATTCATCATATTTTAAAAAGTCCTTCAATTTCTAATTTTCACCAAAGGAGATATATTTTAAAATATAATCAATTTGGCTTTATTGGCTACTGAGATTCTAAGCATTTGGCTCTTAGATTATTTCTATCTATACTAATTTCCTAGATTTCTTATTCCAGAGAAGTCAAGTTTATAGGTTCAAGTTCAAGCTCAGCTGTTACATCTTCATTGAAGTTCAGACATGAATATCTAACTACTCGTGAAATATTTCCTTTGAAATATATAATATGTAAAAGTACTTCAAACTTTTAAATTGCAGCCAAACTACATCTCCCAATATCTCTCATCCTAGTCATGGTACCTCTGTTCTTATGACTCATATCAAAACTCTTGGAGATATCCTTCAAGTCTCTCAATCTTCAGAATACCTCTGAAATCTCCTTTCCATCAGCAGCATCCTCGTCTATGCTAACAACATATCTAAATGTGACTATTGCCATCTACTCTCAAATGGTCTTCCATTTTCCAATATTACCATCAATTACTTAGACATATATATTGTTGTCAATATTTCCAAATGATTCTTTCAAAATGTGAATCTCTTCATGACACTTCTCGAATCAAAATTCTCCAGCAGCTTCCCATCACAACTAGAAAAATACTCAAATTTTCTCTTTGGTTTGTAAGTTCTAATAAGAACTTGTCTGTGACTGACACCCAACCATCCTGTTACCTCTTCTTTCCTCATTGAGGTCTTGCCACACTGTTAACATTTCAAAACCTCTCTTGCCTTGGGCACATTGCACTTACTTCTCCCTATCCTATTCTTTTAGATAGCCCTAAGACTACGTCCTTTTTCATGCAGATGCCAGCTCAAATTTATTGTATTCTGAGAGTATTTTCCTGAGTGCCCCAATTAAATAGATGTCCTCCATAAGTGGAAAACTTTTTTAAAAAAAACTATCTTACACTTTTCACTATGGGGCAGCATATAAATCAAATGTATGCATACATATATACACCCACGTATAATGTCTGATGATGATTTACTAATTTATTTAATATTCTCCCAACAAATAGACTATACATGCCATGAACGCAAGGATATTATTTACATTTATTATAGTACCTGACACATAGTAGGTACATAATAAACATTTCTGCATAAATAATCAAAGAAGGAATCATATTACACTATTCCTAGATATCAAAAGCAAATATAGGTAAAATTTAAAACAAAAATATTAAAGAGGAAAAATATTTTCAGCATATATGTCAGAAAAAATTAAAAGTTCAAATATTGAACTTTGAATTTTTATCTGTCATTTCAATACTTTCATTTTAGTTGGTAACTGTTACTAGTGAGCTGGTGTCCTTTTGCTCTGATTTTTGATACTTCCAGAGTTCTTTCACTGATTCTTTCTCATCTGGAACAGCTGTTGCTTCTTGTTTTTGAATTTTCTTTTGTTCAGATGGGGCTTCTTCCTGAATAAAGTAAGTAGTCTCAGCATCCTTCCAGTTAGAGGATTAAAAGCCCAGAGAGTCTAATTACTTTGTACATGGGAAACCAACAATGGATGTCAGGTCTGTTTTTCAAGAGAATATCAGAGGCCGGAAGGTTCCTTGAGGTCAGGAGTTTGAGACCAGCCTGAGCAAGAGTAAGATCCCAGCTTTGACTGGTGCTGGTGCTGGTGCTTGCAGCCGGTGGCTTCTGGGCATTCTGAACTCTGAAACTATCTATGAAATTTAGTCCACCCAATTTAGTCCGTCCCCATTACAATTCACAGTAACTTCCTCTTTCCACTTGGTAAGTCCAAAAACCTTGGAGACTTTCTTGATACCTCTTTTTCTTCTAGGGTTGTCATTTACTCCATCAATCCAGTTACCTCTAACTTCCAAGTGTATACAAATTCTGACCATCTCTCAGTACTTTTTTATTACCCCTCTGTCACCTGGTCGTCTTCATGCCTAGGAGACTGCCATAGTTTCCTAAGCAGTAGTTTTACCTACAATGCTCAAGTTTTTGTAAAACAGAAACCAGAGTGATGGCTTTGTAATGAAGGATTGAGAGCTGGCATACATTGGGAACTTTTGCCTCTGTGCATAGCTACCAAACCTTTCGTGAATTAGTGGTGGTTCCTTGAAGCTGTGAAGCACTGCAAGTTTTCCAGATCTATTGTCACCAATGAATACTTATGACAAAAGGTGTTCATTATATGGATTGCTATGATACCTTCTTTCTGAATCTACATGTATTCTCTGTTTAGAATAGAAGTCAACATAAGCCTTGAATTTTTAATCCAATATTCCTAAATTTCTACTTGTGTTGTTTTGGATGTGACAAATACATGAGAATTATCAAAATTCCAAATGGGTGCATCAAAGTAATCTCTCTCATCAGACAAAATAAAGTCAAAAATAGTCTTCAAAATGAAAAATTTGAGTAAAAATAGATTGTTGATAAGAAAACTTCATTACTATTTGATATTATAGCTAAATATAGGATAATTTTTGGCATGTTCTTGTGTTTATTCTTATTACTTATTATTGCTATTCTGGGTTTCAGTATCTTTTTTCTAACTTTAGTGAAAAGAAACTAAAATTTAGTTTTTATTTCAAGATTTCTTTTGTGCTCTTTTTCTTCTGCCTTATAAGCATGTATAAAATCTTAAAAGAGTAACATAATCTGAAAAATTATATGTATATTTATATCTACATTTATATATTTCAGATTATGTTTCTTCTTTGCTCAAAATTCTGCAATTTATTCATGTTAAAATCAACTTTTTTACAATGATCTCCCATGTACGATGTGATTTGCCTTCCTGCTAGGACATCCCACCACCACCAATTCACCCCCAACTCATTTGGGCTTTTTCTTTTCCTTACTTGCTCCTGCATATTGGCCTTGTAGCTGTTCTTGAACCTGACAAGCACATTCCATCCTTAGGGCATTTGCTTTAGCTGAACTTTGTGCCTGGAGCACTCTTCTCTCAGAATTGCAATTGGCTTCCTGCCTTACCTTTACTCGGATATAACCTCCTTAATGAGACTGACCCTCGCAAATCTATTTAAAATGCTCCAATCTGGAAATACTTATTCCCTTATTTCTGTTCTATATTATTTTATTTTATTTCTGCACGATATGCATCATCTTCTAACAAAAGTTATAAGTTATTTTTTATGTCCATGGTGTATTATTTGTCTTTTCCTACAAGAATGTAAAGTGCATGAGCACAGTTCATTTTATTCCTGTTGTCAAAGCAAATAACAAACAGAGAGAGGCTCTCTAAAATAAAAAAAAGGATATTTATTTAGGAGCAGGGTATTGTAGTGGGAATACATGAGCTATAGTAAACTATGTGCATATTCAGGAAAGCAAAGAAAAAAATTTTTCAAAGGAAAAATGAAGAGGATTACATAATTATTTTGAGGTAATTATCCTTGACTATAAAGATCAATAACAAGAATGACACCAGTCTGAATTTGGATAGGCAGTTGCTGTGCAGATACTTGCAGAAGTTATTTTTGTGTAAGGTTGCAGTGGTCTTTGTGCAAGGTGGTGAGTTTTGCAGTCTTTTGTGATAGTTTTTTATCAGACATATGAGCATGAGAACTTTCTCCTCGCAGCTTTTCCTGGCTCTATTTGTTAAGATTTATTTTAGCACTAGTGACTCCATTTTGATTCTGAGAATTTTCACACTGTATATGAAGCATTAATATCATGCATAGCTCATGGTAAAAGCTTGGAGGGTGAGCCTCAAATTATATTTGTTACTTGAATATTTTCTGAACTTTTACAAATGAAGAAAGAAAAAAATAACAGTTGAAGAAATAAAAGTGGAAATAAGCGAATGGAAAAGAAAAATTCAGCTTAAGATCTAAGGCAAATTAAAATAAAAGCAAAACTCCATTTCGTGCAATTCTTTTAGAAGTGTTTTTTCTTTTAATTCCTGATAAAGTGTAAAAAAAAAAAAGAGGCATTATTATTCACAGAACTTGAAAGAGAGATTCAGCCATGGTTCCTACCCTTTTCCACATGATTCTTGCATAAAAGGAAGGTACAATAACCTTATTGCTCACAAGATAGGGCAAATATTTAGCCATGATCATGATTCAGTGTGCTTGCTGTATGATAAAATATTCTGCATGTGGCTAGAACCCTCTGATGTTGTCATCTCCACTGAATCTATTCTTCAGGAAAGGATAACTGGCCCATGCCTAAGCCTCGGAGGCAGTCTTGGTAACTCTCGCTCTCTTTTTCTCTCCAAGCAACCAAAGCATTCAAGGTCAGATGCCACTTTCACATGAGAAAAGGCTTCTGCCATGTTCTGGCTTTCCCGGGATAGATCTGTGTTAAAAACCAATCTTAGCTTAGGCAATTGCAAATGATGAAATAGACCAGCACCCTTATGTCTAAGTATTATGAGGTATAAATATGGCCCAGGGTTTAATGTGGTCCATTACAGCTCACCAGGAGAACTTTGTTTTGGAATTCCAGGCACAGATCTGGAAAGTATAAAATACTATTTGCTAATTGTTGTAATGGTTTTCTTGCTTATATTCTTTCCTTATTTACTTGTGGAGCCAGAAGGCTGAGACTTAAAGAAGAATTTTGCTACTGTATGTTAAAAGTTTTCTCAAACTCCATGTAATAAAACTTCAAAATCCTACATCAATCCTGGACTCTGTGTGTGTATTGGTTCTCTGTGTGTGCTTGTCTGTTTGTAAATCCAGGAGATACAAAGTAAGATTGGGAGACAGAAGATATTTGGTATATTAATTGATTGAAAAAATGACAGTTACTGTTAAAGACATGAGTATTAGATCTATAGCTAAGAAATGAATAATGAGCAAAAAAGAAACTCTAAAAAGGAGAGAAAATCTCTATCTGGTAGTACCATGGATCAGGTATTGAAAGAAAAAATAAATATCTTTCTTTCCTCCAAGTTCATGGTTGAGCCCCCTAGGGGAGAAAAACAGATTAAAAACAGAAAAGTACACAAATTTATTTAGTATAAGTGTTACATTTAATGGGAGCCTTCAGAAATGAAATGCCAAAGAAACAGGGAATCTTGTATAATTTTCTGCTTAGATTTAATGAAGAGTAGAAAGTTGTGGGAAGTGTGATTGCACAAAGTGGGTATGAGCTAATGGTAATAAACTTGGGTGAACATAACATGACCTGTCTGTTCATATTCTTCTTGGCTTTAACATCTTTCCTCCAGGTATAGGGAGAGCATCTCTCAAATGAGGATCTTGCGACCTGCTTCAGGGAAGGTGACACAATTTTTCTTAGGTTTTATGACCTGTTTCAAGGGTGGAGGGAAGGTGAAAGTGAGCTTGTTGCTTCTGCTGTTTTCTCAAATGCCAAAGTTACATTTTATGGGTAGCATGTCTTGAGTCTTGTCAATACCTTCAGAAAGCATACATGTGCCATGTCATAGTGACACCAAGACCCTTTACTCTTACTTTTCAATAAACTCAACTTACACGATAAGTCCCAATTCAATTTTGTTCACACAGTGACAAAATTGCCTCACAACACATTTCTCAGAATGTATCTGTGTTGTTAAATGATGCATAACTGTGCTGGAAAATTCAGACATAGAATGACAAATCATTGGTACAAACCTCACTTTCTTGGTGAAATCAAATAAACAATACAGAGAATTGGGCATTCTGCCAAAAGGTGATCAAAGGAGTCAAAATAGCTCATGCAAAATGCTGCATATTGTAAGGATCATGCCAGTTATTGTTTTTATTCATGTGCACTTCAAAAATGGTGTTTATCTCAAGTTCCTCACCATTGTAGATTAGAGCAAGGAGTTGTATAGAGATGAAGCGGAGAAGGCTTAATGTCAGAAGTAAGATGTTATAGTTGAGAATCTCACAAAAGAGAGTTATAATATATTAAAAACTGATTGTCAGATATTTTAAAACAACCTATTTACTGGATTTTTAATTCAAATACAGTTATCAGCTCAATTATATAGCAGTTATATTGTCTTTTCCTTGCTTTGATTATAAATCTGCAACCTATAAATAACCTCATAGGATGGAATCAAGAATAATTTTAAAGATCTCTAAATTTGAAAGTATTTCACCATTACTATATTGCCAAGTAAAATGATGCTTTTTAAAAAAAAATCTTTTTTTTATTTCAGGATATTATGGGGGCACAAATGTTAAGGTTACGTATATTGTCCTTGCTCCGCTCCCTCCTCGAGTCCGAGCTTCAAGCATGACCATCCCCCAGATGGTGTGCATCATATTCATTATATATGTATATACTCATCCCCTCAACCCTCCTCCCATCTCTCCGGCACCCGATAAATGTTATTCTTGTATGTCCACTTAGGTGTTGATCAGTGAAACCAATTTGCTTGTGAGTACATGTGGTTCTTGTTTTTCTTGGGATACTTCACTTAGTAGAATGGGTTCCAGCCCTATCTAGGAAAATACAAGAGGTGCTATATAACCATTATTTCTTATAGCTGAATAGTACTCCATGGCATACATATACCACATTTTATTAATTCACTCACATATTGATGGGCACTTGGGTTGTTTCCACATCTTTGCAATTGTGAATTGTGCTGCTATAAACATTCTAGTGCAGATGTCTTTTTTATAGAGTGTATTTTGTTCTTTTGTGTAGATGCTCAGTAATGGGATTGCTGGATCAAATGGTAGATCTACTTGTATCGCTTTAAGGTATCTCCCTATTGCTTTCCACAGAGGAGGCTTTATTTTTAACAAAAATAATTTTGTCATCAAAAGTTTGGTTGGGAGATAATTTCAAAAGTGATAAAGTAATGCATTTTTAATATGTTTATATTAACTTTATTTTCTTGTGTTCTGCATTCTTGATTCTCTGGCATTTGAGGCTTTGCTGACCTGGGAGACTTTTGGACCCAGGATTAGTTTATTCTTATGGATAGCAAAGGACTTGCTTGAGAGTGTGCCTTTGGTATATGCAAATCAACCAATTCCAAGTCTCTGCCCCACTTCCTCCTTTTATGGGGTTCTCATACTCTGAGACACTTCCCTGCTGACCTGAGCACCCCAGAGCTAGCGAACAGACAATTAGGAACTACTCCTACAGAGTCTACCAAAATTATTCAAAATATCCAATTCTAGTCTTGCTTAGCTTACTTTGCCTTGCCCATTCTTTCCCACAAAAGCTACAGTAAAGGCTGTGCCCATGGTTTCTCTCTCTGCTTGTTCTCTGTACCCAGGTGCTACCCATGCATGGTGTGCTGCATCTCCTGTTTCTCAGAGACTGTGAGAATAATACACATTTTTTTTTTCATTTGTGGCAGTCATTTTTGTGCCTGTGTGTCTCATCAAACCTAATTAAAACAAATTCTGGGTACCATAAAACAAATTTGTATGAAAACATTAAAAAGTATGAAGCCATTGAGATATAAAGAGTTAATAATCTTCAATTATCTAGAAAATTTGCTTCAATAGAAAACTCATGGCCAGATAATGTCAAATAAAAGAAGTACTGCTGAATATGTAACAAAAATTGAACATAAAACCTAAAAAAGAAATTAAAGATAATCTAGCCTAAAAGCTTTAAAACACAGTTGATTGTACACTGGGCTGTAAACTAGAAATTCTGGAAATATAATTTAAAATAATGGCCTACCTCACAGGGATTTTTACTTGTAATGAAGATGTAATATTGTCAGGTTTCAGTCTGAAATGTTGGTTCTTAGTGTACTCATGGTGGAAGAATGACCAGATGCACCAAAGTGAGGCAAGCACTAAAATGAAGTTTATTGAAGAAAGAGGATTATAGAGCAAGAGAAATATCTACGTTTACAGAGTGCGATACATATGCCACAGATGACAATTGAACCCATTGCCACAGCAAAGGAAGAGTAAGCGAAAGGGCCTAGTTAGGGTCTGTGTCTTGTTTTGTAGTGCCTAGATTGGGACTTCCCTGTGGAACCACATGCAGGTTGCTCTAGGTCACTTTCTGGACTCTGTGGTGCCTATGCTGCTTAGCCTGTGGGCTAGAGAGTCATCTGCATTCTTTTGCAGCTGGCTCACTAAGTTCTGATTGGCAGATCTGTAAGGTATTCCCTCCTACCACACTTATGGTGGTAGCTCAGGGTGGGATAAATGTAGGGCAGTATTAAGGTGGGGCAGGATCAAGATGAGGGTCTGGGGCCCACCCTTGTCCTTCTTTGTGGACAGTTACACAAATTTTGCAATTACAAGGCACAAACTTTCATCCTTAGGAGATCCGGAATCCCTTGCTAACTACTTAACAATATATCAGAAACGTTTTAAAACTCTATGACTGAGAGATGTATGAATCCAAGTGCTTTCTAACATTGCTACCCTATCTCACACTTGAAGGGGTGATGTTATCTTCTCTATGTTGAGAAGAAGCCAGAATTTTCTGCAATTTGTCTTCAGCAAGGGTGAAATAGAACCATTGCTCCAGGGACTGCCTTTTTGCACGGATTGTAGTCACAACAAACAAATGAGCTATTTTAATGTGTACTGCACTGGTGGAGATTCTCAGGGAATTAAATCAAACTAAATCAACACACACACACACACACACACACACACACACACACACACACGGTCTTCCAATTCCCAGAGAGTAGAATGGTATAGTGTGCCTTTATCACACAGAAACAGTATGAAGGTTATGACTCTCTGTGAAGTGATGGCTCCTATGACATATAAAAGAAAAACAAACTAACTTTGAGAGAGATTGGGAGACAAGCCCTAAGATTAATATTATTTAAAAGGTTCTTGGAAACTTAAAAAAAAATCTATTATAATAACATTATTGGGCACTCTTGGTAAAGTATTATCTTCTATATATAATATCACATGAAACAACTGAAGGTCAGATTGACCAAGTAATTTCTCATGTCATCTTTTTGATGGGGAAGAACTAAGATGTGATTCCAGATCTGATTTCAAAATCCTTGCTAATGAGTATACTATTTTGAGTTTTCTTTAAAGAATGTGATCATACTTTTCTATCATTATAAAATTACTTAGTATATTTTAAAATCATTTTTCTATATAACAATGAATAATAGTGGAAATCACATGGGCTTTGATAGTAGAGACCTAGATTTAAATAGAAGTTTCACCATTTGATAGCTGTGGATCTTAGAAAAGTGACTTAACCTCTGAAAGTTTTAGTTTCCTTAAGTGTGAGTATAACAAGATATAGTTACAGAATTGTTTGCATAATAAGGGGTGATGGATTGAAGAAATATTTTTAAACTAGAAGTTATGAAATATAGTTTCTATTACATCACATAACAAGAAAAAAAATACTTTAAAAATCCCATAAAATGTCTGCTTTGGATTTCTTTTTAAATAGCATGAAAATATTATGCTGCTTTAAAAATAAAAATGGCACACTACAATTCAAAAGAATCACTTTTCTAAATGATGTACCTGAAGTAGAATTGTATATTAAAGCATTTTAAAAGGAAAGTTGCTGATATTTTTTAATGTATTGTTCTGTTGGAGACCACCACAGTCTAACAATCCTTATTAGCTATGTATCTAATTCATACCCCATATTTTAAACACACTCCCGTGCTCTCATGGAAAAAATTCTAAATTCCAAAGTTGTGTCTACCTAGTATACTGTTGAAGAAGACTTTTTAAAAAAATTGTTATTTTGATTAGTGTCAAATCCCTGAAATTAGACCTACTAGTTCCTTTAGGAACAGTGTGCTCAGCCCTAAAAATGTTCTGCTTCTTTACAGAGGATATTTTTGGATAATTCTCTTTATTACAAGAAGATAATCCTAAATGTGTTATAGGGCTAGGCACCCAGGATCCTTATTCTATTTTGCCCATTCTTAGCAATGCTGCTGGCTAAAACCAGTCATTTAATCAAGGGTAACATCCTGAAAAACAGCTATGCCAATTCAGGATGTTCTTATTTTTAACAGACAAGTCACAGATACAGATAATCAATCAGGTCAGATATAATCTGTGTGAATACCTGATTCAGCTCAACTTATGCATATCTGCTGGCTATCAGCCCTGGTCAAGATTGGCTATCAAAAGCTAAGACTTTTAATTTTTACACAGATTGATCTTTGATTCATCCTATGTATGTGGTTACATTCCTGACTTTGACTTTCTCTCATTTCTGAAGGATGATTTTCAAACTTTGATGTAACCTTGTATCCCCTACTGCTCTTGGTGTTGAGATAACCTGTCTTTTCCTTTCACTGAATTAAAACGACTTCCAAACTCTGCATATGCTCACTTCTGAACTTAAAAAATACCATCCCATAATTTAAAAAAAAATAGTCAATCAAGAAAGACTACATGTTATATGATTCCACTTAAATCAAATGTCCAGAATAGACAAATTTATAAAGACAGAAAATAGATTAGTGATTGCTTATATCTGGAGGAGTGAGAAGATGGGGATGTGATAGATAAAGTGCCAAGGTTTCTTTTTGAGATGATGAAATGTTTTCAAACTGTCTTTGGTGATGTTTACATATATCTGTGAATTTACTAAAATCAACTGAATCGTACACTTTACATGGGTGCATTGTATATATGAATTATTTCTCAATAAAACTATTAAATACCCTTCCAGCAACTATGGTCTAGAGAAACAGGCGCTAAAATAGAGGTTACTAAGTGGTCACCAGTTGGCTGAGTAGTGGCTGTTTTTATTTAATTAACATTTATTTAAACCACAGTCAAAATTTAAACATAAGGGATCTCACATAAAAATGAAAGAAAGAAAGAAAGAAAGAAAGAAAGAGAGAGAAGGAAAAGAGAAAAGAAAAGAAAAAAGAAAGAAAGTAAGAAAAAGTGAAAGAGAAGAATTATGCCGTGACTGTGGGATGGCCAGGGGGTTCATTAGCACTATTCTCTCTGCAAGGTGGTTGATAGGTAGGAACACATTGAGTTCCTTTTAAACTGCATATAAAAGATAGGAGAAAATGACAACATCAATGGGATCCTCATTTTTCTTTTCTTTTACATGACACCTTAGATGGGATGAGATTTTAGTCAAAACTGGGGACAAGAATGGTATTTTTCTCTCAAAATGAAAAAAAATCCCTCAGTGTCAGTCACTGGCAGTACTTAAAGAGTATCTTCTATTGACTGACAACTTTTAAGCCAATACTATGTTGCCCACGGAATGACTGAGATATCAGACTTCATAGTTAGAGATGCTATTTAGGAACTCCAGGGGGTTGTGATGTTCTTACTGTTTAACAAGTGTAAGAAGGAGATCCCACAATGCTGCTGTTCAAAATCCCTTTTTCATTCCACTTAATCCCCTTCACCATTTCCTCTCCTGAGCCTTAGTTTCATGGCCACTTTGCTTCTTTGAAGATTGTTTTCCTGCCCCCCATCCATGTGAATCACTGCAGGCCAAATTCTGTTCTTGCAAGTAACATAATCAAGGGGAGCTGCCAGCATGTATCTAAAGGCTGAATTTAGCACCGGAGGTAGTGGCTGTTCTCTAACAAATGTAAACAAACCCACCAGAAAACGTAGCTAAGCGAGGCAAGTGTTTGGGAGGGATAGTAGAGTGGCCTGCTAAGGATTTTCACATAGTTCTACAGAACTGATTTTTTTCTTTCCTTTTATTTTCTGTACTTCCAGTTCAGTTGTGATTTTGTATAAGCAACTACACATTGCTTAGAAGGTTGGAGGATTATTGAAAAATATTATATCTTATAACAATAATATTTCTTTAGACCTTTTCATTTGAAAGCACTTTCAAATTCCTTTTTATAACATAGAATGGATTATCATATCAGACAAAAGTTGATGAATTTAAGTTATGATTACGAAAGTATAGGTTTCTAAATATTTGTCAATGAGAAAATGAATTCAATTATTATAAATCAATCTCTTTGTATTTATTTCATTCAACAAATATATAAAGGATTATTTTTAATAATATAGTAGGATTCCCAATTTGACTTAATACAATCTCGCTCAATTGCCCCTTGTTAAAATACAGGAATTAAGAAATTTTATTTACAAATATGACTTCCATAGAGAGTTGTCAAAACTACGTGTCAATCTACAGGCATTTTCCTAATAGCTTCAATAACTTTAACACTACATATAAATTGATAAAGAAAAGGATGCAAGCATGAAATTTAAGGCAACAAAAAAATAATTTTATGCATCCTGGAAAGGGAATAAAGGTATAAATCAACTTTTCCCCCCAAATATTTGAAGGACATCACTAATTAAATAAGCTATTCAATGTTTAGTCTAAAAGAAGTTCTATTGTATTAGAAATTAAGAAACACTGACTTAAAGTTTAAAAGGTTCATTTAATGAAATCTTTACCACATTTAAACATACTAATAGACATTATTAATATCTAAGACAAAGATATAAAACTCATTGTTTCCCTAAATCATTGAGTGTTGATGGAATTCCAGTCTCATAGAGGGAAGTTTTGATGAGGTGGGGCCATTACTAGTATCTATTAATTTGTGAAACTTTTGTTCCTTGGAACACATTTTGGGGAATGCTGCTGTAAACCATGAAAGCCTTTAGACTGTCTCTTTTCATTCAGCCACCTCTAAAGGGAGCTTGTGTATGATTAATATAATATACAAGATACATTATCAAATATACACACAGTGTAGTCACACATATAAACATACACATGTATCACATTTATTTATCATAAATCACATATCATTTTACCATATATCCCTATAATCATTGAATTGGATTTTAAAGGAAAGTTACAATCTAGGTACTAGAACCAAATATAATAGCTATTTTGTTTTAATGATGAGAGAGGATTATGTCATTATCAATATTGCACTTCATTTTTTGCATTTATAAAATTAAGTTTATGGACTGGATAAATAGAATCACCACATTAAAATCACCTAGGGATTTAAAAAATATTAGTGATGCCTGAGCCTCATCTTTAGAAATTTTTATTTAATTGCTCAAGATACCTTTAAAAACTCATTAGGAAATTATAATGTGTATCCAGGCAGATAAACACTTATATGTGATGGTTATTTATGTTTCATAAATGCAGTTGTGTTATATCTTTGACCTATTTAAGGTTGTTTCCTACCCAGAATTGCTAGACTCTCTATTATATGCTTTACAAATTCTGTTTATGTTGCACAAAGTCCATCTAATTTCTAGATGACACCTATGTAGAGGTGATGAAGTAGAGACAATTCATTGAGTGTGACAAAGCCTCTTTTCTCAATGTGGGTGCCAGAAAATTGAACTTCTTCCATGTTCTGATCCCTGACATAATAATATGCCTAGAAGAGCAATAGCATTTGTAAAATGACCAACTTGAGCCTTACTTCTAGCCTTGACTCTCTGGTCTTGCTTAACAACTCTTATCTTTTTTCAGTGAGTTTTCCAATGGTCCATTAGGAAAACAATCTTTAATCAAATTAATCAATTCTGACCCTATACTAACAAATTTAGAACAGGTTATCAAACATTTTAAGAGATTAAATTTTAGCTATGATGCTTAGAAGCATAGGGAATACTCCCAGGAGACACCTTTAAGGGAGCAAGGAAATTAGGATAAGGTAAAGACGAGGTGGTTTTAGCTAAAGTGTAGCCACATCTTCATACAGCAGGAATCCTTGAAGGATAAATGTTAAAGAATCATCCCTTTCTTAAGGAGAGGGGCCAGGCTTTTAAACTCCTTTTTCAGTGGGTCTTTGACTTAGAGGGGGTTCTAGGCAAGAATATTTCCTCAGGACAGGGCAAGGCTATGAGCAATTGGCAGTAAACCCAGGAGCTGATGGGATGGGTACTGCTCTAAGCCAAGAAGGATACAGGTGGTTTGCTAGCAGCATAGACGATAGTACACTACTTGCTTTGCTCAGATCCACTTGGTCACAAACTAAGTTTACTCCATTAGGGCAGAACTTTTCTAGGATTCTAACTGGTCAACATTTTTAAGAAAATTTCTAAGAAAAGGGTTAACTCAATTAGCTACAGAACATGTTGCTGCTTTTAGTTTCAAGGCCATAAAGGATATTCATCATCTTCCCCCTTTAACATCCACTCTAGGTTTACCTCTTCTCAGATAGCACTTTGTAGGTCAAGGTAGTTGCCTGGTGACATGGATTCTCATTTCGGAGGATTCTGAGCCCATAGGTTCAAATTACGTATCAGGCTAAGATTGCTATACTTGCTCAGTTTCAGTTAAAACTGAGCAGAAAGTAGCTAGATATTTCCCAGGTACTCATCAAGGTGCCAAACATATTCCTCCCTACTCCAATATTTGCCAACAACCCTCCAACTGAAATGATCATGTTCAATTATTACTCTGATTTGATTACTGTGTTCTTTTCTTAATGGTCTTCTAGGGCAAGGAGCCCAAAGTGATCGTGAACAGCTGTAGTTATATAAGCTGAGTGGAATTCTTACTGTGTCCCCAGAAGGAAGCAAATCTTCTATGAGAACTAGGATTTTTGGAACTACAGAGTCCAAAGTTGCAACAATAAAAAAACACAAAATCCCTGAGAGGGTCACTAAGAGAGCAGGACCATTCTCATTTTCATCCCTTGGGTCCTGAATCCATGTGTTCTGCTAATTTGGAACAGCAGCACAGTCTTTTCCTCAGTGGATATTCTCTGGTGGATAATAGTGTACAAAACAAAGATCTGCACTCTTGTGTTCTTTCCTGTAAGATTGCACGCATGCATCTTCTCCAGACTTTTTATATCCGGTATTCCAATGATGCTTCTTCCAAGCCTCTGACCAAACAGATAAGTCATTTGCCACTGCCCATAAATATTGTATATGACAGTTCGGGTTCAATTCTCTCTTTAAATAAAGTGGATGACGAGATGTATTTCCCAACAGTTTGCCTATTGGAGGATTTCTTTTCACTATTATTTCTTATAGCTGCCACTTAGGAAATTGTAGCACAAAAGACCATTTTGGGCTCACGCTAACATACTGAGGTGACCTATTCATAAAGCAATTTTCCTCTGTCAGCCATTAAAAGGAAACCTAACTTCAGAGCATAGATGTGAGTTGAGAGAAAGGTTTTGGTGCAAAAATGATGGGTGGCATGGGAGTTTGTGTCACTTGTTCATGTAGCTTTAGCTTTCTGTTTTCTGTTAAACTCACTCAAGGCTGATCTTGGGTATACCACTGCCATCTTACAGTGTATTCTAGTTAAGTCTACCTGACTGAATGATTCGTTAAGTCTCCTAGCACCCAGGTCATCATGGGCTGTCCTAATTCCATGGTTTCTTGATATACCATGGTCAGATATTATATCTCTACCACTGTCCAGTAGCATGTTTATACTTGCTTTTCAAACATGCATATATCTCTGCTGCAAATGGCATGATCTTTCTTATTCCTTACACCCTGAAATTTGCACTACAACTATCAACTGTGTGCCATAGACACCACATGGTACGTTTTATCTAAAACAGATAACTTTAGTTTCATGAGCTCTGCAAGTTGTGTGGCTCAAACAACAGTCTGGATTTGTTTCAGAAAACTTTCCTGCTCTGGGTGCCACTCAAATCAGGCAGCCATTCACGTTACCCCATAAATATGTTGGAATAGTATTCCCAAGTGTACTATATGCTGCCCATGACTTCAAAAAGGCTTAATAATATTGTAGCTATTTATTCGATGTTTGGCCTGCCCTGGAGTCCTAAAAACTTCAGAAATGTGACAGGCACCTGAATAATTGTACCAATTATCTCTATTCTATATAGTAAAGCATCCAGACTACTTGCTATTTTTTTTGGGGGGGGGTGAGGTCAATCAAGATCATGCCATTATTACAGTGGGCCAATTTTATGTTCTGCAGACTGTTTAGATGGTACTGGTGTCTTCTGGTATATTATGTCAGCCAACTAGAGAAATAAAGCTACTCAAGAGAAAGGTCCTCAATGTTTACTCTTGTATACTCACTGTGAATTGAACTGTTTTTATGCAAAAGCAGGCACTCATTGCATCAATAGCTACATGGTACATACCAGAGACTACATTAATTCTGCTCTTGTAAATACACTATATCTGTCATAGAAGCTGCAATTAAGTGTACAGTGGTCTTACTTGATAAGCCCTGGCTTGAATAGTTTTTAGGGGTTAATGTTGTGAACTAAATGATGATACCATGGGAGTCACATCCCTACATCTTTTAGGATTTTGTGGGTAGCACTATTCTCCTTTGTAATGTGATTTTGGTCAATAGTTTACTGTATTTTTATGGAGGGGATCAGTTTCAGAGGCTTCCATTTGGTGTTTCCTAATATAATAGTTCTTACTCCACAGAAACAAATATGTGGGTTCTGCCAACTACTAAGGATATTCATTCAGATTATATATTTGTGAATTAGAGAAATGATCATTGTGTGAGAGTGTGGACATAGTGGATCTTCTGTGAGACACACCTGGGCCAGGACTTCCTTTATGCCTGGACTGTACATTCCTATGCTCTCCCATGGCAGACATAATGTTAAATGTTATTCTTTCAGATGTCTCAAAAATCAGGGACATTGCACAAAGTAGTATATGTCTTCTACCTGTACTTTGTCCTAATTTACAAAAAGGGAAAGTTTCAGCAATCACACTACTGGAGCATGCAACTGGCCCAGTGCTCCACCTAGCATATGTCAGGGAGTAGTCATTGCCACCCAGGCAACGAGTTATGTGACATTAGAATTTCGTCCTTAAAGTAAGTCCATTTTCTTGTATTATGTCTGGTACCAACTTTATTACCTCCTTTTCTCTAATCAATGCCTCAAATGAGAATTTTTGTGCAAAAGATTTTTTGAAGATGTGATTTAGGTGAAATGTAAAAGGACAAAAGAAATGAGAGTTAAGATAAGGATTTAGGAAAAGGTGTGTATTCTCAGCCTGATTCCACAGAAAGCTCTGGAGCATGAAAGATACCACAGCGTGTCTTTCTTTCTTAAGACAAGGGGGCTAGACTTTTATACCCTTGTGTCAATCAGTCTTTGGCTGCAGGATATTCCCCTTGGAAGGGATAATTACTTCTAAGCCATAACTGAGTAAGGTGATTTACATTGCTGAGGGCAATTTTCCAGTATTGACAGAAAAGACTCCAGAGTAGCCCTGTAGGGGTGCACTATTCTGCTAAGGGAGGTCTCTGTTGGACATCAAGAACATGCTCTATATCAGTTAGACAAATAGATATGAGAAGAATACTCCAGCTAGGTATTGCAAAGACAGAAAGTTAGCATGTTCCAAGAACAGAAAGAAGGACAGTCTAGCTGTAACCTGGTAGGCTAGGGGAGTGATATGAGATGACGTAGAAGAGGTAGGTGGGGGCTAGAGCAGATAAGCTTTTGAAGGCCAGGATAAAGAGTTTGAATTTTATCTTAACTTGGAGGGGAAGTTTTTGAAAGGATTTAAGATGGAATAGAATAATCTGATATTACTCTTTTAAAATTGATCTTTTTGAGAGAGTTAATAACCTTTGTTACTGAAGTCTCAGCCTTATGGAGAGGATTAAAAAGAATTTTCAAAGTGGGCAGGTAGGTGTGTAGAAGGGTGCCAAACTGTCTCCTAAACTTTGTTAACATTTTGGAGTTAAGATAAAAAGAAAGGCAGGAAACTATGATTTTTTGAAACCCAAAGTTAATGGACTTCTCACTCATCTTGGTGAGAAGAAATCAGAGGAATTATTTGATTTGAAGTGGGACATTTTTAAAAATCTTACTTTTTTTTTTTTACACATTGTCAGTTGTAGAGCAAATCACACTTCTATGTGAAAGGTATACCCAAAATACATGTCACTCTTGGGAGGGGCATACAGTATCTAATACAAACCACCAAGAGAAGTTTTTGGCATTGGTTGTGACAGAAAAATATGTATTTTATCCAGTACATTTTCTCACACAAATCAAGTTTCAATATATATGTAAAATTTGTTAATGAAGTTTTATTTCACAGAGGATGGGGAAGAAAACTTAATCTGAAGTTTTTATTATTTCATTTCCTGCCTCTCATTCCCGTGCAATTTTTTTATTAAATTGAGTATTATATTGACCCAACATATTTTAAGAAGACTAACATATAAGTGATAAATTTTAAATAAGGATATGTCCAGTTAAATAAATTTCTCATTTTAATAGAAAATAATGGTTTTTAAGCATTTTTTCCATTTTGCCCTAATTATTTAGAATACATGGATAATCTTCCTTTTAGAAATAAGACAATATTCTATTGGTCAGGATAATAAACTATTGTAGCAATTATTAATGGTATACTACTGAATAAAAAGTAAAAAAAAAATTGAGAATTTATAGGGATAATTAAATTTGTACTTTTAGGGACACTTGATAAGTAACCAATTTCATGTTTAATGATAGGATTATATTGGAATACACAGTGAATATACAAAAAGTACACCATGCTCTATTAAGTTTAAACAAAATGCAACCCTTAACATTCTATGTATAATAACATCATATGTCTTATATATACATCCAATATCATTATAATGATTGCAATAGGCTTTTAATTTAATTAAAACCATTTTATTTTTAATTACAATTACTCATTATTACATTTCAGTCATTAAAAGTAGATAATAAAGATAAAAGACAAATAAAAAGCTTTCCTTTCCCTCCAGAATACTGATATTCTGGACTTAATGATTCTAAAGGGGATGTTGGCATCCTGGCTTGCAAACAGGTCAATGATCATGAATGTGAAATCTAAGCTATAGGATTTTTAACTGAACTGTGAAAAAGGTGAAGTTTCAGAGATAATGAAAAGAAAAAACATATTTTGGAACTACATTTTTTCTGCAGGTCCTCATTATCAAATACACACTCACTTTCCAGCATTATGCACTTGCTTTAGGAAAGAATTGAAATTTCACTACCTAGAGAAATAGCTGAGATTTTTAGTTCAACTGTAATCTTATGTAACTCATCATTATAGAAAAAGAAAATTTCCTTCTAAGCTGTTTTTCATAACATTTATTTTATAGACAATAATATAAGCTATCAGCCACCTTTCTATCTTTTAAAGTTTAATTATACAAACTTTTAAGTATATATGTATATATGGGACACAAAACATGAATAAAATACTCTTTGATTTGTGTTAGCAGAGTTTTCAAAAGGAAGTAAAGAGCTACTTTGTGTTATGGATTGAATTGTGTACCCTCAAAAAGATATGTTGAAATCCTACCCTCCAGTGGCCCGGAAAGTGACCTTACTTAGAAACCTGGTCATTACGGAGTTAATGTTAAGTTAAAACAAGTTCATTAGTGAGGGGCTAATCTAATGTGACTGGTGTCCTTATAAAAAGGGGAAATCTGAATGCAGAGACATGCATACAGGGAAGATGACATGAAAAGACACAGGGAAAATACCATGGGAAGATAGAGAGAGGCAGAAACTGGAGTTATGTTGCCACAAGCCGAGGAGCATCTGGAGCTACCACAGCTGGAAGAGGAAAGGAAGGAGCCTTCCTTTACAGATTTCAGAGGGATAAGACCCTGTTGACATGTTAATTTCTGAATAATTCTAACCTCTAAATCTGTGAGGCAACAAATTTCGATTGTTCTAAGCCACCCAGTTTTGATACCTTTTATGGTAGCCCTAGGAAGCTAATATACTAAGAATATAATTATGGAAATTAAATGAGATTCTACTACAATACAGAAAAAGAACAAACTGTCAAGCTCATATTTGGCTTCACTGAAAACTCTGAATAAGTTAGTTGAGGAAATATCTGTTTTCAAAGAACACTTGCTCAAGCAATTATCTGGGGTAGTCCAATCGATTCTCATTCATATTTTTAAAGTATAATATGAGAAAGAGAAGTGTTAACATTATTAGTCTAGAAATGTTAACATTATTAGTCTTTCACTTAGGTGTGTATACACATACTGATGGAAAAAAGTCACTGAAATTCCAAAGCATTGAATCTGAAGTCCAGCCAGATCTCCTACTTCCTGAATCTGTGATTTGATTACTTTAACACACATTATGCTTACATGCTGAAGTAGTGATACAAACATTCCTCTAGGTATTCTTTATTCCTCACTCACTTCACATTACAGACTTAGAAAATACATCCTTAGAATCCTAGTGGAATTATTCAAAGATAGAAAGATAGGTAGGTAGGTAGATAGATAGAATTTAAAAAGCTCAAAACTAAAGAAATCCCACCTATATGGATTAATGTAGAAAAAAATGGAAAATCATCGCCATTTGGCACTTTTTGGAAAGGAGGTGAATAAAGCTTTTCAGAATGACCTCAACTTGACATGACAATAAAAGGAAATTTATTTCCTTTTATCATGGTAGCTCTGAATGAAAACCCCTTTACCAAATGAAATTATGCTCAGAATATTAAAATATTTTTATCATTTAAACTGAACCTAAATTGAAAAAATGCAATTTGAAATATTTCTAAATTCTAGAGGAAGACAACATGCAGAATTGTTAATTTCTGAATATTAAGGTTTGTTTTTGTAGTTTTTAAACTATTATCTTCATTCTCAATGCATAATTCAATTTGATTTTTACAAATGTCAGTTGAATTAATCTAGTGAAGTATTATCATTCACAGTCATATTTAGGATTCCCCAAAGTTTTTAAGTGACACTCACGGAAACTTCTGTTCTACAGTCAGGCATATAAGGAACTTGGAAGTCTCAGATCTGTCTCAGCTACAAGTCAAAAGCAAAACAAACTGAAAAATCAAAAATTCTTCTTAGATCTATTATGATAAGTGAGCTCACAGGATAAACTGATGCCCTCAAAATTGGAGAGACAGATAGGCAGATACAGAGAATTACAATTCACCACAGCAGAAATCCGTAAGTAGAAACCTCCATGGGAAACTGTGCCAGGTTAAGAACATCTGAACTGTAATTGACAAATTGCCAGAGGACCAGTGTGGAAAAGCATACGAGTTTAATATTCCAGGGAGGCCCATCTGCAGGGGGGACCCTTACACATTTGTTAGTTTTACCTCCAGGAGCCCTACCAGGTTGACACGGTGACTATCAGAGAAACATCCCCTCATGCTTCAGGCAGGCAGGGAGAAGGAAAAATAACTATGATGAAAAACAGGGCAGGCCCAAAAGAGAAACTATTTTACTAGAGCTTTAAGTATTGAAATTTTGTTATAGCCTAAGCAGCCTGGACAAAAGAAAACACACAAACAGCAATGAAATACCATACATGCCTTTTAGAATGGCCCAAATCCAGAACACTGACAATCCCAAATGCTGTGAGGGTGGAGCAAAAAAAACTCTCATTCATCGCTAGTACGAATGCAAAATGGCACAGTTTTGTAGTTTCTTACAAAATTAAACGGTTTCTTACCATATTATCCATAAATTGTGTTCCTTGATATTTCCCAAAGGAGTTGAAAATTTATGTTCTCACAAAAGCCTGTACATGAATGTTTATAGCAGTTTAATTCATGATTGTCAAAACTTGGAAGCAACTAAGATGTCTTTCAGTAGGTGAATGGAAAAATAAACTGTGGTACATTCAGATTATGGAATGTTGTTCAGTGCTAAAACAAAATGAGCTATCAAATCACGAAAAGACATGGAGAAAATTTAAATGTACATTACTAAGTGAAAGAAGCCAATCTGAACAGAGTCCATATTGTATAAGTCCAACTCTATGACATTCTGGTAAAGGCAAATGGAGGCAGTAAAAAAAACAATGGTTGTCAGGGATTGGGGAGAAGGAGGGATGAATAGGCAGAGTACAGGAGAATTTTAAGGCAGTGAAATTACTGCATCTAATACTCTAAGGGTAGATAAATGCTATTATATATTTGTACAAACTTACAGAATTTACATCACCAAGAAAGAACTCTAATGTAAACTCTGGATTCTGCGTGATAATGATGCGTCAATGTAGGTTGACTGATTGTAACAAATGCAACTCTTTGGTAAGGGATGTTCAAAGTGGAGAGCTATCCATGTGTGGGAGCATATATGTGGAATCTCTGTACTTTCTGCTCAATTTTGCTATAGCCTTAAAACTTCTCTGAAAAATTAAGTCTATTGAAAAAATGACACTCATGCACATATGTCACCGTTTGCATCCCCTGAGTGAGAGTTTGGTTTTTTGAGACTCTTACATCGTTCAGTAAATGAGAAACAGAATCTAAATGATAATCAGATGCTTGGAAACCATAATTTAAAAATTTTGATTAATAGAAAATAATAATTTATTCTTTGAGGATTAAAGAAAGGGATGTGTTGAAGACTTAAGAAAGTGCATGTTTTTCCTTTAGTCACAGACTTGCTGGAAGAAACAACATAATGTAAGCAAAAGTCTATTGTTTTAAAATTTAATTTATTCTGTTTAGAAGACAAATTCAAACATATGTTCCTAAAAGAATGTTTGAGATGAAATTTCGTCCAGTTCTGAAATGTTCAGATAATTCTGAAACCATGCTTGATGCTTTACAATTTGAGGTATACAGAATTTCATATTTGTCTTACAGATCAGCAAAATCATGGAAAATATTTTATTCCTTGACATCACAACATTGTTTTGGAAATTGCCATGAAAAACAAACAAGCAAACAAAACAAATAAAAGGTATGTAATAAATATTGTTACCAGACATGTATTTTAAGTAGAACAGAGTGCAATGCATTGACAATTAGAAGTTATTAATTAAATAGCTGAGTGAAAGGTCTAAAACCCTGGGAAAGTTTAAAAAGTTGATACTGAAATAGAATGAAGCTGATAGAAATTTACAGAAGTCTCCACCTTATCCATGGTTTCACATTCCACAGTTTCAGTTACATATGGTAAACTGTGGTCTAAAAATATTAAATGGAAAATTCCAGATATCAACTATTTAAAGATTTTAAATTGCATGCTGTTCCGAATATCGTGATGAAATCTTGTGTCTTCCCATCTGTCCCACCCAAGACCGTGAATGATACCTTTGTCCAGGGTATCCACACTGTCTAAGCTCCCCACCCTTTAGTCACTTAGTAGCCTCCTTGGTTATCAGATGTGCTGTCACCGTATTGCAGTGTTTATGTTCACGTCACCCTTATTTTACTTCATAATGGCTCCGAAGAGCAAATGTAGTGATGCTGGCATATTGTTATAATCGTTTTAAATTATTATTCTTAATCTCTTACTGTGTCTAATTTATAAATTAAACTTTATTATAGGTGTGCATGTAGAGGAAAAAACAGTATATATGGAGTTTGTTACTATCCACTTGGGGCGTCTTGGAATGTAAACACACAGATAAGGGGGAACAAATGTATTTCAAAGCAATACCCTGTTTGTCAATAGTCTATTTCTTTTGTGTTCCCCTAGATAACTATATTTTCTTAGCTATTATACTATAAATTTTGTGCCTACTTTTTTTGTAGGAAAACATCATATTCCCTTGTTTGTGTTTGTTATGAAATTATTTGATTAAAGGTGGACTTTGTCAATTTTCTCACATTTGAAATAGATTTGAGGTAGTCTTTGCTACAGTGAGGTGGAGGAACAGCAATGAAGAATACCTCCACACCGAGATCCAGAAGGGCCTTTGACAACGACTGAGGTTGATAATGTGTCATAATGGAGTAAGTATGGTCAAGAAGAATGCTATTCCATGAATCAAACTCTAACATCAAAAATCATCCCTTCATTTTCTCTTGCATAGAATTCCCAGTTTAAATTATGTTATATAAATTGTAAAGGTAATAAAAGGACACTGAACAGGAAAGGTGGGTTGTTGCAATGCCACTTGATAGACAAAAGAATTGCATTTTCTGCTCTCTTGCAGCGAGTTAACTTCACTGACCCAAATAAATATGCTATGAAATTATAAGACACACAGTGCCATTTTGAATGGCAAGAGATGGCAATGCTAGTAACAAAGATTCAAAGGAAATTAAAATCAGCTATTCGAAAGAAGTCTGAATTTACTATTAGTTTTTATTCGTTTAGATGGCCAAATCATATCAGCAGTTTTTTTTATTAGGTTGTTGTTATTCTTTTTATATTATATAAACAAAATGCATGTACACATATAAGTGTCATGTAACAGATATTTATTAAGTACTTTATTACTTATTCAATTATATATTACTTTATATTTTTATTGTATTTTTATAGTTATATAATTTATAGTGTTTATAATAGCTAATTATTTTACTTTTTATTTTATATTGTTTTAATATTCAATAATAAAAAAAGTCTAAGGAAAATCATTTTTTAATGTTTTTATTTTCATTGTAATGACACAGTCCCTACGTTGGTGTGAAATGCCATTCAAGATATTTAACCTGTTTTTTTTCTAGAATTACTTGCGCATTTTTATTGTATTTGAGATTTTATTAAAGTATCATAAGCCTACTTGACTGAGTAAGTAAAATGAAGATGTTATACGTTTGGATGTAATCATTGTTATGAATATTTTAAACTTAAAATTATTTTTGCTATGCCTTGTTTTTTATTCTTATTAATTCTTAATAATGATAATGTGACAGTGAATCCTACGAACAATCTCAAAATTTAGAATTTCTTATCCCCATTTTAAAGATGAAAATATTGAGACCTTTCCAAGGTCCCACAGTAAACATTTGGACTGGAATTCAAACTTTGCAGCATAAACATTAATAACTTGCTGTTTAGTATATAGTACGCTAACAAAGGTGCAGAAACTGAGGTCAAATACATGTGAATTCAAATCCTATATTTTTCTTATCAGATATGTCCTTAATAAAATGCTTTAATCTCCCTAAGCTTCAATCCCTTCACCCTTATAAGCAAACATTTACAGAACAAATCTTTGTTCTTTATTTCTTTGCTAAATAAGTTAGAACTTAGTTTATTTGCCCAGGAGTCTAAGAGAATTTATTCAGCTGCAGAATAAATAACCAATTCTTTTTTTTCTCTTTTTTTTTTTACCATGTGAATGGATTTTATTGGCTTCAAAGCAATATAGTTTTAAACTCATGAGGTTTTTTTCTTATTTAAATTATTTTTAAATTGCTAGAGTATGGATTTTTTTCCAGTTTATGCTCAGGTTAATAATGCCAAGTCCATTGTTTGTCATTTTAATGGCTTTTAATTGTCCTTTGGTCAATACAAGCATATGTTAAATGAGACTTACTTGCAGTTTGTCCACATGTAGTCATTGTAATTGGAACCTTCAAATATGCAGAGAAAACTGAATAGCAAAATCATAATTAACTACCTTCTCTTTGTGCTTTTACTGTTAGTTAAATGTCATGCATAAAATAAGTCATAGAATTCTAGAAATAAGTGGTCACATAAAAGCCACTAAGTCTATTAACCTCATTGTATAGGAAACAAGTAAATATATTAAATTTAGGAGTTATATTTACTAACTGACTTAAGAAAAAAATATAGAATAATGCATTTGTGGATCTGAACCAACTTTTAGTAATTCCCGTATTTCACCAGCTTCGTCACAAGTCTACCATAAAAAGTTTTGGTATATTTAACATACGACTTTGACATTTCCCTACTAAAAGGAGATATAGTAAAAATAATATGACATATATTTAGTGATTATGACAAATCATGCTTGTTTAACAGACAAATGAACTCTTTTACATTACTACAAACTGTCATTCTTGACATTCCATTCTATATTTTTTAAAGAATTAAATTTATATTTACTTCTTCAGACTTTCTTGATTAGAATATTTTCTCTACCTTAAAATACTGAATACATTATCTTACTATACTTTTATAGAATATCAATGTATTTTCACTTTAACATTTTGTCATATTGTCTTTCTCTGTTTCTCTGCTCTCTCTCTCTGTCTCTCTCTCCCTCTCTGTCTCTCTCTAAATATATATATCTATATCTACACACACAAATATATACCCACACATGTAGAAATATTTGTATATATGAAAATACATTTCCACACATGTGTATACGCATGTATATATATTTCTCCTTATATTTGGAGAGAGCAGAAAAATGTATGTATATGAAAATATACACAAAGACATATAATTATATATATATCTTTCTCCATATATATAATTTTCAACAAAAATTACATATGTGAGTTTTCTATATGTATAATATGTATATGTACACATAGATATACACAACTTTTGCTAAAATATTTTATTTAGTTGCAGACACTGACATTTCACCATGTATTGCTCAAGAACCAAGTTATTCTTCCATAAAACTGCAGGGTAATCATGACAGGGAGATAACCTGACACTATACTGCTGCCCTTTAACATGCTGTCTATATTCAACTGTCATCACTTTTCCTTAAAGGGTCTCTTCACGCACGCTTCCTACCTGCAGAATTAAGGGAGCACACTGTCATTTTAGTTGCAATGTCTATGAAGCTCATTTCATCTAGAATATTTCACCAAAATAGCTTTTTATTTTTATTTGTTTATATATTTATTTTTATCTTTCATGACATCGGCATTTTTTTTGACAAGTTTGGGTTAGTTGCTTTGCAGTTTCTATGTCTTCTTTACCATTATTCAAGATCCTCCTAAAATGACATTTGTAGGTTTCTTTTGCACAAAGACTATGGTGTGTCTGGAATTGTAAACAGTTCATTTATAGTGGTTCTCTCTTATCATTTTTTCCAGCTTTTTTAAGGTTTAATTGACAAAGAAAAACTGTGTATATTTACGATGTATAACAGATGTTTTGATGGATGTATATATTGTGGGCTGATTAAATCAAGCTAATTAACATATCCATTGCATCATATCCTTACCATTTTTTGTGGCAAGAACATAAGATCTAGTCTATTAGCAATTTTTATGTACACAATACATACATACTAACTATAGTCACCATACTGTACAAGAGACGTTCGTAACTTATTCTTCCTGTGTGACTGAAACTTTGTGCCCTTTGACCAACATCTCAATTCCCCTGTCCGCACTCCCAGCCTCTGATAACTGTGATTCTACTCTCTGCTTCCGTAAATTAGACTTTTTGAGATTCCACATATAAGTGAGATAATGCACTATTTGTCTTTCTGGGTCTGGTTTATTTCACTTGATCTTAATATTCTTCAGACTCATCCCTGTTGTCACAAATGAGAGGATTTCCTTCTTTTATAAGGCTGTAAAGCATTTCACTGTGTGTATATACCACTTTTGCTTTATCCGTTTATCCATTTATGGACACATTACTTGATTCCATATCTTCGCTATTGTGAATAATGCTGCAATGGACACAAGGGTGCAGATATATCTTCCACATACTGATTTCATTTCCTTCATATATATACCCACAAGTGGTTTCTCTTATCTTCGTATTATTTGTTCTAGCCTTTTCAGTTTGAAGAACTTTAGAGCTTCAATTTAAAGAATGTTAAAAAAAAAAAAAAAGTAAAACAGGAAAATTAGAACAGGTACAACATGCAAGAGTTTATCAAAAGAAGTGAAGAGTAAGTGGGGTTTTGCCATTACCACCAACAGGTTACTTCGTAATCTCTAATAGGTTACCTGGTATGTTAGTTTCAGATTGAGTGACTTAGATAACAGACATTTATTTTCTCACTGTTTTGGAGGCTGGCTCCAAGATAAGCTGTCAGCAGGGTTAGTTTCTTGTGAGACTTCTCGTCTTTGCATATAGATGGTCATCTTCTCTCTGTGTTTTCACATGGCCTTCTCTCTGTTCCTGTCTTTGTTTTAATCTCCTCTTTTTATAAGGATATCAGTCATATTGCATTAGTCCCACCTTAAGGGACTCATTTTAACTTAGTTTTCTCTTTGAAGGCCCTATCTGAAAATACAGTCACATCTGAGGTTGTAGAATGTGAATTTTTAGGGTGACACAATTCAGCCCATGAAACCTGGTTACCTCTAATGGGACAAGTAGTGGACATTCAGTGAGGAAAGTGCTGGGGAACAAATTGATTATCATTGCTAGGACAAAGCCTAGGTTGGTTACCAGGAAATAGTATTTAAAGCACTAGTGCTAGCAAGTAATTGGCACTGGGAGGGAAAAAAATGTATTTGGATTGGTGGACAGAAAGTAGTAGACACTCAGACTAAGGAGATCTATTAACCTTTAATATGATCATAGGCTGAAAGCAAGATATCATAGGCAGGACTAGAATTCTTCAGGCTTCACCTGGTGAGAACAATACATTACCCTAATTTTAGATAGAAAAATAAAAGAAAGTTATTCTACTTAAGAGAAATGGGAAATAAAATGGAAACTTAATGTCAGGTGTAAAGACACATCTGATTCACTTATTCATTTCTTCAAGAAAAGGTTACAAACTGTATACAAAGTACTTATTACTATAAATTCATATCATGTGTATATTATTATTTATAAGGTTGATATTAGGAATCCCATTTAATAAATGAGGAATCAGAGCCTCAGAGAGGCCATCTATTTGTCAGAAGTGGCAAATACTGGACTTGAACTCAGGTCTGTTTGATTTTGAAGCCTAGACTGTTATCATTGTTTTAGACACTGGAAGAGATTTGTAAGCGGCTTTCCACATTTATGTCCACCAGTATTTTTAACTATGTATTGGTGGAAATGAGGATCTAAAGGCACATTTACCTAGATTATCTATACTTAACTGTCAGATGGGATCCAGAAAATATCTAACATTTTAAATGTGAAGAGAAGCATTACATGAGAGATTAGTCTGCTATATTAAGGTAAGAGGTAGACTAGAGCACAGGAAAGATGAAAATAACTAGTTCAAGAACACTGGGCCAGACCTTCTTAGATCCTTCTTATTGAAGTTCTGATTTGATCCTAGAGACAAGGTAGGTAGACGTGGGGGATGGGCTCAATGGCTATGCTTAGAGGGAGAAAAGGGAGAAGGCAGGAAAGACAAACATTTGTTAACAGCCATTTTTTCATATAGTCATTTAATTTGCCACATAACCCTATTTCATTTTACAGATGAGAAGGGTTAGGGTGAAGAGTGATTAGAAAACTTGCAAATGACCATTTTAATCCATTTTAGAATTGTGACTTTTGATCTAAGCCCACAAGTCTCCTTTTCCTGTGCTCTTTTTAAATGATATGTCTGGGAATCAAGTCAACAGGAACAGGCTCCTCCTCAATGCCATCCTTTATACAGTGTGTTGAAAAATCTGGCTTTCATAGAGAGACATGAAGGCAAAGATCTCTTGAAGTTTACCAGTTCTTCAGGATTTTGTTTCCATTTCATACAGTGATAGTCAGATATTGCTCAGATATTTAGCTCTTTAGTGAGATATACTTTTCTTTAAAATTTCTAAGTATAGCTAGAAAGAATAATATTAGCAAAAAATATTGAAGCTTGATTGCGCATGGTGGCTCGCACCCATAATCCTAGCACTTTGCAAGGCGAAGGTGGGAGGATTGCTTGAAGCCAGGACTTCAAGACCAGCCTGTGTAGTAGCAAAACCTCATCTCGACAAAAAATAAAAAATTAGCTGGGCGTGGCAGTGTACACCCGTATTCTCAGCTACTCGGGAAGCTGATGCAGACAGATCACTTGAGCTCAGGAGTTGAAGGCTAGAGTGAGCTGTGATGACACTACTGTACCCTAGCCTGGGCGATAGAGGAGACCCTGTCCCTCCCCCTAAAAATGATGCTTACTGTGTTCTAGGCTTTCTTTTTAATTCTTGTGAGTACATAATAGTTGTATATCTTTATAGGTACACATGATGTTTTGATTCAGATATGCAATGTGAACTAATCAAATTAAGGTAATTGGGGTATTCGTCACCTCAGGCATTTATTATTTCTTTACATTAGGAACATTCCAATTCAGCTCTTTTAGTTATATTAAAGTACCCCCTAACTTACTGCTGATTATAGTCACTTTGTTGTGCTACCAATTATTGTTCATTCTATCTACCTAACTATATTTTTGTATGTATTAACCATCCCCATTTTATCCCTCTCCACTACCCTTCCCAGCCTCTAGTAACCATCATTCTACTCTCTATCTCAATGACATCAACTGTTTTTAATATGTAGCGCCCACATGTGAGTGAAAACATGCAAGATTTGTCTTTCTGTGCTTGGCTTATGTCACTTAACTTAGTGTTCTCTGGTTCCATCCATGTTGTTGCAAATGACAGGATTTCATTCTTTTTTGTGGCTTTATAATACTCCATGGTGTATAGGTACTATAATTTCTTTACCCATTCATCCATTGATGGACACTTAGGTTGGTACAAATGTTGGCCATTGCAAATAGTGCTGCAATAAACATGGGAGTGCAGATATATTTTCAATATATTAATTTCCACTCCTTTGGATATATACCAAGCAATGGGATTGCTAGATCATATAATAGTTCTATTTTTAGTCTTTTGAGGAACCTCCATACTGTTCTACATAGTGGTTGCCCTAATTTACATTTGCAGCAACAGTGTATGAGGGTTCCCCTGTCTCTCACCAGCATTCATTATTGCCTGTCTTTTTGATAAAAGCCATTCAAACTGGGGTGAGATGATATCTAATTGTAGTTTTGATTTGCATTTTTTTGATGACTAATGATGTGCATTTTTTCATATACCTGTTGTCCATTAATACATCTTCTTTTGAGAAATGTGTATCCATATCCTTTGCCTATTTTTAAATTGGATTATTTGATTTTTTCCTATTGAGTTGTTGGAGCTCCTTATATATTCCAGTTATTAATCCCTTGTCAGATGGGTAGTTTGCAAATATTTTCTCCCATTCTTTCAGTCGTGTCTTCCCTTTGTTGATTATTTCCTTTGCTGTTCAGAAGTTTTCAGCTTGAAATAATCCCATTTATCCAATTTTTCTTTGCTTGCCTGTGCTCTGGAGGTATTCCTCAAGAAATCATTGCCCAGACTAATGTTCTGAAGCATTTCCCCCAAAGTTTTCTTTTAGTAATTTCATAATTTCAGGTCTTAGATTTAAGTCTTCAATATATTTTGATTTAATTTTTTTTATATGAGGAAAGATAAGGTCTAGTTTCATTTCATTCTTCTGCATAGGAATATCCAGTTTTCCCAGCACCATTTATTGAAGGGACTTCCCTCTCCTTATTATATATTCTTGGTAA
>CAUYRT010069101.1:0-40862 GCA_963574885.1 Lepilemur ruficaudatus | reverse complement strand
GTGGGCTTTCTCCTTCCAGTTCTCCTCCGCAACCTCCTCCCGTGGAGTCTCTCATGGTCTCAGGTATCCCTCCTCTGACCCTCGTCCGATGTCTGCTTGTCTGCTTGCTTATTTCTGCCGCTTTCTTCTAAAATCTGTCTTTTTTGTGGAGACACTCTGGCTGGCGGCTTTACTCGTCCGCCATCTTTAATTCTCTCACCAAGACTTTCTTATCTTATCCTTCATCCCTCTTTTCATAAGTTCATTCTTTCTCTCCCTCTCTGTCTCTCCTCCAGTCTATTTGAAAATCCTTTGTATGCTACCTTCAGTAAATCTAGAATCCATCCACTTACCATGTGCCAATTCTGTTTTTCTGGTCTAAGCCTTTGTCAGCTTTTATATTTTATTTTGCAATAGGCTCCTAATTAGTTTCTCAGTTTCTACCTTTGGTCCTTTCAGTCTATTCTCAACACAGCAGCCAGAGTGATTCTTTTAAAATGCATGGTAATATCACTTCTCTGCCCAAAACCCTCCAAGGCTTTCCCACCTCACTATGAGAAATGGCAAGCATCCTTAGAGTGGCCCTGGGGCCCTACATGGTCTGGTGCCCTGGTGTCTCTCTTATGTCCTAAGTGTCTATCTTTCTCATTCTCCTCCAGCCCTGCTGGCCTCATCCCTGTTCCTGCAACATGCCCACTTGCGCCTGCCTTGGAGCCTTTGCATTTTCTGTTCTCTCTGCCCGGAAATGCTCTGCACTCATATACCCACTTGGCTTACTCTCTTGCTTCCTTTGGGTCTCTGCTCAAATGTCTTCTTACAAGAGAGGCCTTCTCTGAATACTTTCTATAAAAGAGTAACTGCCTCCCACCTACTTTATTTCCCAGTAGCAGTTATCATCTGGCACATTACATAGTTAAGTGTTTATTTATTGCCTTTCTCTCCTTGTGGAATATAAGCTCCCCGAGAGCAGGAACTATGTTTTGTTCACTGCTATACCCACAGGACTTAGAATAGAGTCTGGCACATAGTAGATGCTCAGTATCTGTTTGTGGAGTGAGTAAATGAATAGGTCCATCTAGAGGGGCAGCCTCACGGAGTGTTTTTCTTAGTAATTTATAACAATCTAGAGATTTGATAAAAATAAGCCTAGAAAAAGGCATTTGTGTGTGGGTGTGGGTGGAGAGGCAGGTGGGAAAGGTGGAGGTACAAACTATTGAATGCTCTGCAAAGCCATATGTAATATTAAAAATTAATAGCTAGGTGAGAACTGTGAGAGTAAATAATTTTGCAAATAAATGAAAGTCTGGTTTAATTTATAAATTTACTGTAGTTTTTATTTATTCCGTATTAAGAGAAAAATAAACACCATAAAGCAAATGCCCAAAAATAGCACATTTTGTGCATTTCTTCAGCCACTGGGCAGCATCAGGCAGGCGTGCTTACTCTGCACTGATTTTTGTATGAACTTCCCTGCTCTTCACTCGCAATTTGTTGACCTGGGATTCAGCAATGTCAGCCCGTTCCTCTGCCTCCTCCAGCTCATGTTGGAGCTTGCGGAATTTAGATAGATGAGCGTTGGATTGTTCCTCCTAAGAATAGAGATAAAATTGTGAGAATTAGACTTTGTGGTTCTCATTTGCACTTGTCACCAGGCAGGATTATTTCCTCAAATCAAATATTTCCTTCTTACGGTCTGTTTGCCGTATCTGACTTCAAATCTAGACAGGATTTATAACTTCAATTACATATTTTACTTTAAAAGATGAAAGGAGAAATAGTTTTGAAGTGGAGGGGACAGCCTCATGTATGTCCTGAGTGGAAAGGAGAAAGAGACCCATGCACCTTTATAGAGTTCAGTAAGTAAATGTAAGGTCACATTATAGCTTTGGGAAAATCCCACTTAAAATATTTTTCTGCGATATTTTGACTCCAGTGTTTAGAGAAAGTGAAAGAGTGGGGCTAGGAAGAAAGTCTTCCTCTGTTGGTTTGGCTTATTACCATTCTTGCCTTTCCCTTTCTTCTTTCCTGCTTCCTTCCTATTATATATGTCTGGAAGAATGGAGGAACAAGCAGGAAAAGTGTAGGTGGAGAATCTTCCAGCATGTTCTCATAGTAGCTACAGCAAACGTGGGGAGAATAGTCCCGGCTGATGACACTGATAGTGAGTGAATAAGTCAGTGCCAAAAGATGGATGTTTGGCTTTTGAGAATACTTGATTTTGTTTATGTCTAGAGGGACAGGAATATTTATCATGGTGTTAATTAGAGTTTCTACTGTATATTCCTTGCAGCTATCACGGTGTAAGCTGGGTTATTTGGAACTTTTCTCTCCCCAATCCTTACAAATTGCTTAGTAATAAAAATGTCTTCTCTTGCAATCTTATTCTATAATTAGGATTTGGGGCATAAATTCAAATTTATAAAATCACCCCTCTCAAAATATGAGTGGTAGATTTTTACTTTGTCTCCTTCCTTCTTAACACATTCTTTTAACACACTTTCTATTCCAAAAGAAGTTTGCTTGTTTCCTCAAGGGCTTGAAGATACTTACAGCCTCCTCAGCTTGTCTCTTGTATGATTTCACCTTTGCTTGTAATTTATCTACCAAGTCCTGCAGCCTGAGAACATTCTTGCGATCTTCCTCAGTCTGAAAGTTTGACAAAACAATCTGCATTCAACCCAGAAAAACAAGCCTACTGTGGCTGGTAAAATAAATATTTGGTATGACGGCAGGTTGATCTGGAGTAAACTTGATCAACTCCAAGACTTTCTTTATAGAATTAACAGTAGCACTCTTGTTAAATGTTTATAATGTGCAGGTGTTATATTAGGGAATTACACACATCTCTAATTCTTACCTCCTTACCTTGAACAGTAGATGCTGTTATCCCTATTTTACAGATGAAGAAACTGAGGTTTAGAGTGTTGAGTAGCTTACTGCAGTTCAAAAAGCAAGAGAGGCCAAACTAGGACTGATACCTACTTTATCTGATTTTAAAAGCCATGCTGTTTCCTCTCATGCTGTTTTCTAAAGGCCTCCCTAATCTTCCTGGCTTAGTATAGATCTGTGATAGGCAACTGTGTCTTTTACCCCTTATATGCACCGAGTTAGTGTGTATCTGTTTTCAAGTGCCCCCTAAATAGTCATCAGGTTTTCATTTTCCCTTTGGGGAAGAAGACTGGATATTCTAGAAAGCTATTCCCTTTACCTGGTAAGTGAGTTCTTTTACTCTTCTTTCGTGTTTCCGTAAACCTTTGACAGCCTCAGCATTACGCTTCTGTTCATTTTCAACCTCTCCTTCAAGTTCACGTACCTGAAACCAATAAAAATATTTATGCAGTCAATCTTGGGAGATATTAATTAGCCTAGGACCTACTGAAGGTATGGGGTGGGTGTCCCCAGCCTTAGAATGAGAATAGGAGTCCGTATATAGGAAGAGAGAAGGGAAGAAAGAGTGCTGTTTTTCCCTTCCCAGATTCAGAGAGATTGGGACACCCACCCTGGCCTCCAGTTTCTGGATCTGCTTCTTCCCGCCCTTCAGTGCCAGCTGTTCGGCCTCGTCCAGACGGTGCTGCAGGTCCTTCACCGTCTGCTCCATGTTCTTCTTCATCCGCTCCAGGTGGGCGCTGGTGTCCTGCTCCTTCTTCAGCTCCTCGGCCATCATGGCAGCCTAATTAGCAAATAAATCGAGAAAATAATGAACCCTGATGATAGCAGGTAACATACATGTGTCAGTGAGACAAATGCTCATCTTCCTCACATCAGTGATGGCCTTCTTAGCCTTTTCTTCTGCATTGCGTGATTCTTGGATTACTTCTTCCACTTCACTCTGGAGTTGTGAAACATCATTTTCCAATTTCTTCTTGGTGTTGATGAGGCTAGTATTCTGTTAAAAATAGTGGAAATTTACAAGATTTACAGTTTGCCCTCTTGGGATTTTACAAATGTCTTACTTGTTGGCTCTTGTGAGGGCCCTCCTGGCAATATTTCACTAAACTTTAAATATTTGTTCAGTGCAAAATACTAATCATTTGCAAGGCTGGAACCCTCTTCCCCAGTGTCCATTTGATTTATGCATAAGGACTTCTGAGGTTTAAGAATGCCTGTAATAAACATTAACTAATTGCTCTTTCAATTATATTTCAACCAGACATCACTAGTTATTCTATCCTTAAAAGTCTGGAGATGTTAGAAAAGAATAGATTTCTTTTTGTTAGTATCTGGCACTGACAGTTTCTCAATTAGAAGGAATCTATTTTCTGTGAACTTTCATGCTTTGTTCCCTTGGAGAATACTGAATTTGTAATACCTTATGAAAACATATTCCTAAAATTTCAACTCAGTGGTTCTCAAAGGGGAGTAATACTGCCTCAATAGGGATTTGAAAATGTTTGGGGGTGGATATTTTTGGTTGTCAGAATGATCAAGGGAGTGCTACTGCCTTTAATGCCTGGGCAAGTCAGGGATGCTAAGTGTCCTGCAAGGTACATGGACAGCGAACACAATGCTAAATGCGTAAGTGCTCCTGATGAGAATCACTGCGTGGAACATTTGCAGATTTTGGAGTCAGCAGGCATCTTTCCTCAAGTTTATTCCACCTCATGGTTTCCAGAATAATCTAAAAAGCCAAACTTTATTTTTAAATAAAAAAGTAGTAGCCTTTCTTGGGGATAGAAAATCCAAAAAGACAAACACCAAAGACATCACCCATAATCCCATCACTCCAAGATAACTGCAGTGAATATTTTAAAGCATATACCCCATGCGTGTTTATACACACATATTTATAAAAATGGGGTAGTTTCATATTATAATTCTGATTCATCACTTACCAGTACTGGCATTTGTTTGGCGTGAGGGTCTCACCTGGGTGTGCAGGAGCTGGACGCGCTCACTGGCATCCAGGAGCTCCTGCTCCGCAATCTTCCTGCTCCTCTCTGTCTGCTCCAGCGTGGCCCGCAGCTCCTCAATCTCAGCCTGCAGCAGGTTGGCTCTGCGCTCAACCATGGCCAGCTGCTCCTTCAGGTCCTCCTGGCCCCGCAGAGCATCGTCGAGGTGGAGCTGGGTATCCTGTTAAATTAAAAAAAAAGACCTTAGCTTTTCTGAAGAAAATATGAGTATCCCAGGAGATTAACTGGAAAAAAGTGTTTGTGCCAGAAACAGGAGATTATACGCCTGACATTTGAATGTACCTGAGAATGGTGATGTCATTTTCATAGGGTGAGAGAGAATTATCAGGAGATACAAATTCTTGTTCTATTTCTGCCGTTAAGTGATTATTGTTTCATGTGTGAGTCACTAATGTCTATCATTTATGGAGCATTTTCCATATATTCTACTCAGTACTTTACATCTGTTATTTCATGTGATCCTCACAGTAGCCCTGTGAGGTGAATAGTTTGATTTTTATTTTGAAGAAGAAGAAAAAGAGTTCCGAGAGGTTAAAATTGGGCAGCTAGTAAGTGACAAAACTAGGATTCAACCTCAGGCTTGTCTGGTGGCCAAGTCTGTGTACTTTCTCTCATATTTTACCTTAACCTCGGGGCTTCTGTTTGTTTTTCTACGTAAAATTTCCTTAAAAATATGTTCTATATGTATTTAATTTAGCTACTTCTGTGCTATCAGCTGTATAATTTGTTAAATGAAAAAAAAAGGATGGTTTAACGAGGTGTTTGGGAGAATGGAAGACAGGTAGGAGCTTCCCTGGCTCCTCTGAGCGGCTGATGTGGACCCATTTACCTTCAGGATCCCTTGGGTGTTCCTGTAGTTCCTTAAGCTCTCAGCAGCCAAGCGATTGGCATGGTTCAGCTGGATTTCCATTTCATTCAGATCTCCTTCCATTTTCTTCTTGACTCTCAGAGCATCATTTCTGCTTCTAATCTCTGCATCCAGTGTGCTCTGCATCGACTCCACGACTCTAACGTGGTTTCTCTTCAGCTGGTCAATTTCCTCATCCTTTTCAGCAATTTTCCTATCGATTTCAGACTTGACTTGGTTCAACTCAAGCTGGATGCGCAGAATCTTCCCTTCTTCATGTTCAAGGGATGCCTTAACGAAACAGTGAGCAATTAATAATGGAAAAGAACTTGAATATTTGGAGTATATTCCCCGTGAGCCAAATTCTTATTAGTATCAGTTTGTCTAATTTTACAAAGTATAATACGGTAGTTCCAGGAACTTGTTAGTAAATCATTCTTTTGTTTATTAAGTCACAGACTATATAGGGCAGCTCTGTAATAAAGGTGCTTTGTGTTATACAAATATTATTCATGTTAGTACTAACAAAATTATGATTAAACATATGTGTAGTAAACATGAACTCTCAATCTGTTTAATAAATTAAAATGTTCATGCGTGATATACTAATCCCTGGTCTAGAAACTATCAGTTTTAAAATATGTTGATTTTTTTTCTGAGTAAATAATATGTGTTCATTGTAGAATGTGGGGCAATCCATAAAGATAGAGAAAAAACTACCAATTGTGCCCCCACTCAGAGATAGCCATTTTAATGTGGCGTATTTTTTATGGTCTTTTTTCCTACTTCTATATATTTTATGTGATCAAAATTATATTGTATATGCAAATTTATATTTTTAAAAATTACTGTCTACTGTAAATATTTCCCCATAATAATCATATTTAATGTCTACATAAAATTCTATCATGGCTATTCTAATAATTTCAAAATAATTTGCTTATTTTTCTTCTTAGATTGGACATCTTTGTCTTAAAGATTTGGCTTCATTTAAGATTATTTTCTTGGAATAAATTCTTAGAAATAAAATTAATGGGTCAGTGTATTTACATTTTTAAGGCCTTAGATAGCTGTTGCCAAATTGTCTTTCATAAAGGTCCTACAAGTTTAAATTGTCCCCAGCTTCACGATAATGTATGCATCTCACAGTACCATTGCCCAGTTTGAGTGTTTTCACTCAACCAATATTTGTCTTCAATATTTTTTTTCCCCCACAGCATAATACATGGTAATATGTACCTCTGCTTCCTCTAGGGCAGCCTGAATTTCACATTTCTCTTGTTCCACTTGCTTCTTTATTTTCTCCAATTCATGAATTTGCTTTCCTCCCTCTGCAATCTGCTCAGTGAGGTCAGAAATCTCCTCTGTGGGTGAACAGAGAAGGGAGAAGTGGTCAGAAAAATGGCAACATGGAAAGGTCCTTCTGGGCTACGTGGGGTAGGTAAGGTTATGAGGACTCACGCTGCAAGTTCTTATTTTCTCTCTTTAGCGTTTCAAGTTGATCCAGGGATTCCTCAAAGGCATTCTTCACCTTGAAGAGCTCAGTGCTAAGAGAACGAGACTCCTTCTGGGAGGCTTCGAGCTCAGCCTGAGTTTCCTCATACTTCTGCCTCCATTCTGATAAGACCTGAAAAGCAATAAGTCATTAGCTGATGCAAGGAGAAAGGAAGACCAATAAAACAGTGATAAAGTCTAAGCAGGCTGGGCCACCCTGTCAAAGTTCCTTTGCTTCTTATCCAGAGCTGCACAGGCCGCATTAGATCTTTCCACATCGAGCATGAGGTCTTCAACTTCATTCTGGAGCCGCTGCTTCGTCTTTTCAAGGGAAGCACATTTGGCGTTCACGGCTTCTACATGTTCCTCAGCTTCCTGCAGACGCTGGGCCAGCTTCCTCCTGAAAAGTTAGCCAGGCAGTCAAGGAGAGGGGCCAAGACCAGGAGCAAAGTGATAATCTCCTTGGTCCCTTTTCACAGTCCTATTTCTGTGTTGGCAAGTAACGTATGATTTTCAAAATTCTAGCAGCCAGAACTTCTTTCTAGATTGATAAAATGTATGAAAAGTTCCAAAGTGGTGCGCAGTTGGATTCAAGTCCTTCGCATGTTTTTGAATTCTTAGAGGCCACTGTTGGTGCTGCCATTCTATGTGCCTTACTACATATGTAATTCAGGATTTTTTAAGACTTCTGATTAAGGATGATTGTGGAAAATGACTAGCCAGGATAACTTTACTGATTGATTTATATATCCCTTCTCATTTCTTTTTTGTTTTAGAGACAGGGTCTCACTTTGTCACCCAGGCTGGAGTACAGTGGTATGATCACAACTTACTGCAACCTTGAAGTCCTGGGCTCAAGTGATCCTCCTGCCTCAGCCTCCCAAGTAGCTGGGACTACAAGCATGTTTCACCATGACCAGCTAATTTTTTAAATTACTTATTTATCTTTTTTGTAGAGATGAGGTCTCGCTATGTTGCCCAGGCTGGTCTTGAACTCCTGGCCTCAAGCAGTCTTCCTGCTTTGGCCTCCCAAAGTACTGAGATTACTGGTGTGAGCCACCACGCTCAGCCTGCTTCTCATTTCAAACAAGATTTGAGGCTAACTAGATATTTTAATTGGCAAAAATATACTGAGCATATTCATTTGCTTTCTCAGACTTTCCATTTCATTTTATTAATATGTACTTTTTCCCCAGAGAATAGCCAGTTTCTTCTAATCATATATATTTGGACAGTCTCACCAGACAAAGAAATTAATGGATAAATCAGGACAATTCATGCAGTTTAAGCAGTGGCAGATTTTTTTTTCTAAATTGTCTATGTTCTTGCTTCATTTACAATTGTGTGCCAACTACACATCCTTAAGGTAGAGAAAAGCCTTTACCTCTGCTGCTCAAGAATATCTACTTGACAGTCTCCTTTGGTCTATACAAAGACTAAGGCTTTACCTTATTTAGACCAAAACTAGACATTATGTATGGTTTGGTGGCCTCCAACATCAGTTTTAAGATGTATATCTGTCTATTCAGTGATTAAGAAGGTGGGCTTTAGAATCAGAATGTCTGGTTCCAATCATAACTATGCTATTAATTAAGCATATAACCTTTGGTTAGTTGGTTAATATCTCATAGCCTTGATTTTCTCATCTGCAAAATGGGGATAAGAATAACGATAACAACAGAATATGAAAACTAAATGAGTTCATGTATATATAGTACTCGACACATAGTATGTACTCATTAAATGTTAGTTTTTGCTGTTGTTATGTTATCATTATCATCAACATCACAACTTTTTCTGGGAGTTGCTAAGTTGGGCAGCTAAGAGACCATGTCTTTTCCCTCCTCCAGAGTTTACAAAACATACTTGGCCTCTTCCAGCTCCTCTGTGCGCTGGATGGCATCCGTCTCGTATTTGGTCCTCCACTGCGCAACCTCACTGTTGGCCTTGGACATTGCCCTCTGCAGCTCGGCCTTGGCTTCCTGCTCCTCCTCATACTGTTCCCGCAGCAGGTCACAGTCGTGGCGGGAGGACTGCAGGGCATGCGCCAGGGCATTCTTGGCCTATAGAAATAGAAGTTCAGTGACTTAAATTCATGTATTTAGTAGTGATATTTAATTTATATGCCTTAAGTAGAATCCAACAGGGCATGTTTAGATTTGATTAGTTAAGACTATCTTTGGCAAAACTCACTTTAGTTTCTTCCTCTAGCTGACGTTTCAGCTCCTCAATCTGCTGAGTAAATGCTTGTTTGCTCCTTGAAAGCTGAGAGACTAAAGCATCTCTCTCATCTAATTGTCGGGAATATTCACCTAAGAATATAAGAAGTAAAGGCATTTTTTTAATGGCATAAAAATAAGCCTAAAGCTGTTACATACACACATATGTGAGATTGAGCATCCCTTATCCAAAATGCTTGGGACCAGAAGTGTTTCAGATTTCAGATTTTTTTTCAGATTTTGGAATATTTGCATTATACTTACTTGTTCAGCATCCCTAATCTGAAAATCTGAAATCTGAAATTCTCCAATGAGCATTACCTTTGGGTTCACATTGGTGCTTTAGATTTTGGAACATTTCAGATTTTGGATTTTTAGATTAGGGGTACTCAACCTCTGTGTGTGTGTGTGTGTAAATATTAAGAGACACTTTATTTGCTTCTGGTTAGAACTGGAGATTAAAAAATAAAATTGCCATGGGAGTGTAACAAGTAAACTTGTCTGCTCAGTCTTGCCTTTTTTACTTTTTGAACTTCTCAGCAAATTTTGATTGTTTATTCCTCTCTAACATGGGAGTATTGCTGTTTATTAGAACCCCTGGAATGTTTTTTTATCTATCCATGATTTGGGGACCCGGTGTCTCACCTGCTTCAGTCTGCAGGCGCGCTCTCTGCGCTGTCAGGTCATTTATCAGCCGCTGCTGCTCTTCTTCCCTGGTCTTAAGTTCACTTACCTGATCTTCTAGAGTGCGGCACATCTTTTCAAGGTTTCCCTACAGGAGTGTAGCAATGAAAGATAACACACTGAATATAGTAAAATAATCAAGTAAAAAAACTTGATTCTTAAAATAGTTTTAGAGTGAATAAATTTATGTCAATTGTGAGTAGAAAGTTATGACAACAACTCTGTGGACCGTGCCAGAACTTAAGCATAGTGAGTGTGCATAGTGTCCCTAAACTGGTCATTGTTGGAAACTATTCATTTATCCCAAGGATACTGACACTTGCTTAACGTGGATTTTGAAATCATCCTAATGGATCATAAACAACATTTTTTTTAAAAAAACTAAGTAGCGTGGAATATATTGGGATAGAAAATATTTGAGTAGTGCTATAAAATGCCTGCAAACGATATTTAATGACAGAGAAAAATGTGTTCTTGTAAGTTATTGCCTTCATTTAAAGATACTATTAGGTACCTTGGCTTTGGAAATGGCCTCTGCATTACTGCTAAGGTCATCAATCTCCATCTTCAGCTCACTCTTCTCCTTCTCCAGCTTCTGTTTGACCCGCTGCAGGTTGTCAATCTGCTCCCCGAGCTCGGCCATACTGTCTGCATGCTTCTTCCGAAGAGCAGCCACTGTGGCTTCATGCTGCAGGGTGGCCTCCTCCAGGTCCCGGCGCATTTTCTGGAACTCAGCCTCCCGTTTCTTGTTCAGCTCTACCTGGGCAGAAGTTGCCCCACCAGCTTCTTCCAGCCGCTCACTGATCTCCTCCAGTTCCCGGGAGAGGTCAGAGCGCTGCTTCTCTGCTTTGGCCCGGGAGGCCCGCTCTGCCTCGATTTCCTCCTCCAGCTCCTCAATGCGGGCCTGGGAGTGAAAGGAGCACATTAGGATAAACTCATTACAACTTCAGGGTTTTCTTTTGGTATGCAGAAGAAATAGAGGTGAAATAACAAACCTGCAACTCTTTGATCTTCTTCTGTAGTTGAATTTCTACTGCTTGCTCATCTTCAATTTTGCTTATCAAATTGCTAATTTCAAATTCTTTCCTTTAGACAGAAGAACAAGACATATTAATACTCATATGAATTAAAAGATGATATCACATAGATTTTTTTCTAAAAGGCTCCTTACTTTTTAAGCTTTTCGTCAAGTTGCTGTTTGTCATTTTCTATATCCATTGTGGATTCTTGGGCCAATTTGAGGTCACCCTCCAGTTTCCTCTTTGCTCTTTCTAGGTCCATTCGAAGTTTCTTTTCTTGCTCCAGAGTTCCTTCAAGCTAACCAGAAAGTAAATATGTTAAAAGGTTGAAAGTATATTTTAGAACAGTCTTTCAAAAAGATATAAAAAATAGATTTACATCATCCACTTGCTGCTCCAGCTTGGTTTTAGCTTTGCTCAGGGTGTTGACTTTGTCCTCTTCTGCTTGCAGGTCATCCAAGGTCTGCTGGTGGGCCTCTTGGAGGGCCTTCTTCTCCTTGGTCAGCTTTGCGATGTTTTCATCCAGGCCTGCCATCTCTTCTGTGAGGTTTTTCACCTGCAAAAGTTAAGAAAGAGATTATTTCTCCTAGGAAACAACTTGGTGCCAGAACCCCTATGTAGTATTGTAAAATATGGTTCAAACCTTATTTTCTGTGGCATGTTTCTCCTTCTCAACCTTGGCCAGTGTCAGCTCAAGGTCATCAATGTCTTTCTTGAGTTCTGAACATTCATCCTCCAGTTTCCTCTTCTTGGCTGTCAGCTCAGCATTGATCTCTTCCTCCTCCTCAGCTCTCTCAGTTGCCTCCTTGATTTTGGCCTCGAGCTGGATTTTGTTTTTAATCAGTTGCTCACACCTTTCCTCTGCATCAGCCAAGCTATCTGCTTCCTGTGAACAGATTTATTCAGATATTTAGAGTTTGTTTCTTATTTTGAAAATTGTTTTCATGCAAAAATATGGTGTTTTCCTGAATTTTGTTAGATTGTCAGTATGAATATAAGTTCAACTAAATTGAACATTGTTACATGGCCTGGAGAAATGCAGCTAATTAGAAGTGAGACTATGACTTTAGAAACAAGCTAGTTTGCAAAATGTCGGTTTGAGTCATTTAACTATTTAAAAAATAGTGTGTAAAAGTGTGGGAAGACCTCTAGACAGGGCAAAGGGTTGCCTGGGTTCTTGCCCCAGTATTGCCTCCATTTGTATGACCTTGGGGAAATTGCTTTATTATTCTTATTCTCAATTTTTTCATTTGTAAATAAGGGGGTTGTAATAGATGATTGCTGAGAGCTCTTCAACTGTAATATGTAAAGATCATGATTTAGTTAAATTGGTTAGTTTTTTTTTCATTCCCTGCCCTTCTCAAGCAACTAATTGCTAGATTGAGTTAAAAAAAAACAAAAAGAAGAAAAATAATTTAAATGCATTTCCATGCAGCATTTTTTATACACTAAAACCTTCCTGATAGCCCATAATAGTGCTACAATTGTCTACAATTTCCATTTCCATTTAAAGAATTAACTATTAGTCTCAAAATGAATTTTATTTTTGAAACTTTTACCCCAGTTTTTTATTTTGAAAAGTGTTAAACCTACAGAATAGCTGTATTAATAGTACAGTAAATTGCCATATACCATTTACCTAAATCCTCAAGTTGTAGACATTTTATCGTATTTTTTTTCTCTCTAAACACACATACACTTCCCCCCCCCAATCATTTGAAAGTAAATGACAGATCCGATACTTCAGCATTTCTCTCATAAGAACATGAACATTCTCCTACAATACCATCATTACAAGTAAAGATATTGTCATTGATACAATAATATTTTCTAATAGAGTTGACCAGACTAGAGATTTTTTTGCTCAAAACAGTTCTACTGAAGGAAAAGTTGATGAGCTATTCTTAGCCCTTTCTGTTTTTGTGTTTTTGTTTGCTTCTGCTTTTGTTTTCCTGTTGACCTTCTAATCCTGGTTGATATGGAAAATCTGTGTTGAACCTCATAAATTTTGAAAATTTTCAAACCCATATAACAAGTTAGAAAAAAAAGAGAATGAACAGTAATAATCATGAAACTAGATTCACCAGTTGTTAATATTCTGCCACGTTTGCTTTATTTTGTCTTCTCCTCTCCCCCCATAATTATCAAAACAAATTTTAGACTATATGAGAACATGGAATTCTGAGAAACAATAGAGTTTTTATAATTGACTAATTAAAGGATTCAAATAAAATCAGTCTAACTTTATTAGATTACTCTGGACTGGGGAATTTTTTTTAACTTCCCGGTGGTTGTTTTGTTCTTAAGTGTTTAAAAATGTTTAAATGGAATGTAATGGGGACTTCCTAGGGTTTCTCTGCTTTTCTTTTTCTTTTTTTTTTCTTCTTCAGCTTTACTGCTTAATGTTTTTATTTTTAATGGTGATACACTCAATACATATTCACTCATTGATGATAACTATAAAAACAGGTTAAGATAGAGAGGCTGTGGTCCCATGCTTTTGAAAAAATGTAACCTTCAGATAAGTGAAGCTATCAGAAGGAAAAATTGAAAATGGCCAAAAAATTTAGGAAAACTGTCCTTTTCACAGATTACTTTATGACATTGTCAAGCCTGTTGAATGAAGAAAGTGGCAGGTTCTGTTTGGCCAGGATGCTGTCACTAAACTTACTCCCCACCCTGATTACCACTCCTTCCTGAGCCAATAAACAGAGGCCTGAGGAACTCAAGATTTGTGTCAGAAGAAGGATCAGGGAGAACACATGGCTCTACCTCACATGCTGCTATTTCAATTCAAGCAAATACAAATAAATTTACTGAGTTTGATCTTGGAGGTTGGGACAAGGAGATACAGAGAGAAATAAGATTAACTTTCATTCTTGAATTTAAATACAATCTCATAGACTTGCGTTTAGAAGAGAGAACTATACTTCTGAGGCTGAGATGAAGCAGCCAAGGCAAAAGAGTGAAATGTCTGACTGAGATTTGGAGGCTTGGCTTTAAACTGCTTCCTTCACTGCTGTTAAATTTTGTGATATTACTGAATAAATTATTCAGTCTTTCTTTTTCCCGTTGTAACTTGGAAGTAATTGTGCCTTTCGTTCCTCACAGAATATTGAAAGATAAGTGAAATACCAAAAAAGGCAACTTGAATTTTTTTTTGTAAGATAAGGCCATTTGTAAATCCAAAGTGTACACATATTCAGAAAAGCTTCAGTAACACGGTGCGTTCAGAATATGGAGTACTTACAGATTGAACCTGGAGTTGCAGGTCATTTTTCTCTTTTAAGAGAGTGACCATTTTTTCCTCCAGTTCTTTCCTTTTTGCCTCTGACTTGGCGAGTTCGTCTTTGGTTTTCTGGAACTCTTCCTTCATGGTGGCCATCTCCTTCTCTGTTTCTGCACTCTTAAGGAGGGGCTTGATCTTGAAGAAGAGTTTCATCCAGGGCCAGTGCTTGACATTCATGAAGGCACGGACATTATACTGGATGCAGAAAAGGGCTTCTCTGCAATGGCATAAAAGTGTCAGTGTAGATTGATCTCTTAGAGGCAAGGTTATTATTATTTATTATACACAAACTCCCCTTTTAATGAATGCTCCCCACATATAAATGATATGTCAAATTCTGTACATATCATGTGCACATGTACACACACACACACATTCTCACATACTCAGTAGTCCTCAGTATAACCACTTTGCTAATGTGAGTAATGTTCATATTGAGCAAATATGTGCTCTCAATCTCTGTCAAACTAGCAAAGAAGCTGACGTTAGAGGGTAAATACTGTGACTGTATGAACAGCATGTACTGCTTGACATATTACAGTATTAATGATTTGGGAGTGGGCATGGCAATTGTAAGCTGATTGTGCTGCTTTGCCGTTGGCAGACGGATATGAACTGTGAAATGGCATGGTTTGCTTTCTGCCCCACCTAAACTGAGTTTGTGACTCTTCATATCTTCCTTGAAGCCACTCCTCTTATTCTGAACACCACTGAATTATCCACTCTATAAACTTCTTTTGTTAGCTTCTTCAGATAATATGCTGACTTGTCTTAAATTCTTTCAATTGCCTCAGTCTTACTTGCTTAATTAGATTGTTAATATACACAGGTCATTTAGCATGGGTTGATCTCCAAAATTTGTTTTATTTAGATAAAATTGAAAAATAGTAATAAAAGGTACCCCTTCTACAAACTATAGCCATAGACTGGCTAGGTTTGACTACCTTATAGTAATGTATATGTCTCTTCAAGCTTGTTCAAGTAGAAATTTTGTTTCTGTAGGTTCAATTTTTAAGACCTGTAACTCTGCAAAGGCAGATATCATGACACAAACCATAATGTAGCAAATGGAGGAGACTTAGAAACACAGTGCAGACCTGAATTAGTACAGATATGTAAAATGAATGTGCAGTGTGTGAGTAAGGAGAGGGAGTGCAGTAGCGCTGGGTAGGTAAGCTGGACGGGGTTAATTACAGAAAGGAGAAATGGACGTTTTAAATTGTTAAATAGATAAATTAGGATGTGGGAAGGGGGCTTGCCAAACATGAGAATAGGAGATAAGGAAATTGTTTATCCTGGCTGGAGAAGCCTGTGTGGTTGGAAATGATAGATGAGGTGGGGAATAGAGAGGACCCTGACGGCCAAGCAAGGCAACTGGCGTGATGACAACAGTGCTTACTGCAGACTGTTAACTGCAGCTGTGCAGGAGATGGATGGAAAGGGAGAAATTGCAGGCAGGAGAGAAGTTTTGGAGGGAATCCAAGTGTGAGGGCTGAAGCAAAGGGCTAATGTCTTGTGGTGGTGAGTTCTGAACTGGGTGAGAGGCACATATTAGCCATAAAATAAAAGAATTAATGAATAAGGAAGGCTAATAGATAGTCCCTAAGGGATCTTATAATCCTGATATTCTGTGTGGTTGTTACCTCCTTTGCAACATCTTCTGATATTCTACCCTCATTAGGAAACCCCTACAGACTGCTTGCGTTCTTGTTATAATCTGGGCCAACTTTTCATCTCTCATTTCTTCCAGAAGACCCAAAAGTCCAGCTTTGAAGAAAACCTGGCAAAAGGAAGAGTCACAAATCATCCGCATGCTACAGGAGACACAGAAATGGCAGAAGATTCTTGGATCAGGTATAAATAAATAACAGCTATACCTTGGTATGTCCAAATTTATATTGGGTATGATCAATATCAATAGAGGCAAGAAGTTTCTCAGAAGCCTTCTTACTGTCAATGAACTGTCCCTCTGGAATGGCACTTGCATTTAAAACCTTGTATCTTCTCAGTTAAACAAAGAAAAAATGGTTAGGAAAATGCAATCACATGTAAACCAAATGACACCAAAACAAAAGATCAATAAACATATGAGAACAAAAGTAAAAGCAGAAAATCCAACTGTCCTATAAAGTCAGATAGTAAAACAATGACTTTCTGTTGCATGTCACCTTCCTGTTAATCTTCTAACGTGTTATTCTGTCCTTCTACCACAGGACTATTTGACTTCTTAATTTTATAATATATACAAAGAAGGGTGCCTGACATCTCTGCTGAGTCAAAAAACTGAAAAAAATATGCTAAGAAGGATATATGAAATACAATGAACAGAGGACAAAGATTAAGGTGGTAAAATATTCACAGCATTCAGTGAAATACAACAAAGAGGACTGACCTTTGTTTAAAATCCCCGTATAAGATTCTGCTTGGGAATCCTTTCCTACAGATGCGGATGCCTTCTAGCACACCGTTACACCTTAGCTGATGCAGGACAAGTTCATGTTCCATTGCCCCTAAAAATATGGAATAATACTAACTGCTGGGCATTTACTTTGCAAACCTAAGACTGATTATTTCATGCTCTGTGCTTTACCTGGAGTTTTGGTTTCGTTGGGAATGATACACCGTACAAAGTGGGGGTGTGTGCTTCTAAGATTGGTCATCAGTTTATTTAAATTTTCCTAGAAAACAAGACAGAAGGGATTTGATGAGAAAGTTAGATTTCGGATTGCTTTTTTTGTGATTATATAGAATGAACCTAGGCAGTCTTTTAACTACGGCATAAGTCTGAGGCTTCAGTTGCTCTGTATTTTGAAGGTTTCAAGAGTTCTAGCCTGCCAAATAACCGAAAGGCCAAAGTATTGGGAAGAAATACATATTTCTAAGATATTCATTTATAATACCTAGGTTCTATCTTATAAACATACTCAAATTCAGTAGCCTTGATGCATAGGAAGTGTTTTTCAGTTGGAAACCAGAAGACAAAAGACTGTGGCCTCTCTCTGCCACTAATGAGCTGCCTGACTATAAAATTCCTTTTGTCTTTCTGGGTCTTATCTGAAAATAGTTGAACTTATCTCTGGGTCTCTTTCTTCTCTCTGAGTGCTAATAATTTTCACAGTAGTAGTTTATAGTGGTAATCTAGCTTAGCAATTGTCCTAACTTTTGCCATTCCTTCCTTGAGTTTATTATTCTTTGGGACCTCGAACTTCTTGTTTTACTTTGCTTTTTGTAGAGTCTAAAATTTTGAGACTATATAACCTTGCATGGATGGATCTTGGGTACCTGAAAATATCTATAGTCTGAAACATATAGGGATGAGTTATTCCAGAAATAGAATAATTGATTGTGACAGAGGATGATGTTTTACTCAGTCATAGAAAACTCACATACAAATATTTCTCAGTATTTCTTAGGTATGCTCTTAAGAAGTCACTTTTTTTTTCTCTCACATCTTGGTTAAACATTAGGAAATGAAGAAAATAAGTAATGTGAGTTTCTAATCTTGAAAACATGTACAAGGACAAGTTGATGAAACAAGAATTTATTTGGTAAGATACTATAAGTGGGTAGTGAGAAAGAAAAAGAACAAGAGCATTTTTCTTGTTTAGGGCTTAAGTCTACGGGATATCTGCATTTTAGTTTTAAAAGGAATGAGACTTAGCAATACAAATTTTGATAAAGCAGCCGTTAGTCCAGACATTTAGCATATTCCCCTTTGGAAGAGGCAGTTCATAAGCTATATAAGAAAATCACATTATTTTATAGTAAAATTATTGTTCTTTTAATCTCAAGAGATGTTTTCTAGCTTAATCATCCATTTAAATCACTAGGCTTGGCTTTTTAGATGATTTTCAGCTATAATAAAAAATTAAATCCATCTCAGAGGGCAAAGATGTGTTTTGGTGGAAGATGTCCTAATGAGTGTATCTCGGGCTTATTCTCAAAGGGCAACATTAGGAGAATAAGAATACAACCTTCCACAGGGACAGCTTTGAAGTTTAGTTATTAGGCTTCTTTAGAAATCAGCCTCATTATGTAATAAGACAGCCTCTAAGGACATTTTGGCATTGCTGGATACTTTAGATAATCATAATGAGGAATAACGGGTAAAGCATCCATCACTACAGGAGGAGTATTTCTTTGGCTCTACCCTGGCAAGAGTGAATATTTGAATTGATTCCTATTAACATTTCATTCCTTCATAATTTATTCTAAATCCTATAATTATGATAATTCATAGAAACTGAATAGATTTTTCAAATTAAATTTGTACTTTACCCTGAAAAGGGCAGACACAGTCTGGAAAGACGAGCCCTTCTTCTTAGTACCTTTCTTTGTGCCGCTATCTGAAGTAAAAAGAAAACCCCTCAATTAGAGTAGAATACCAGAGGTTTGTATGAACATGTGTTATATGAACATTCTGTGGGAATAGGTTTAATTTAGATTAAGGGCACAGAAAGTACCTGCTTCAGCACTAGCGTATGTAGAAAAGAGACTAGCCAGGGTCTTCATTGCGGACTTCTGGTATAGCCCAACCACAGTGTCATTCAGGGGGTCCTTATTTTTGTCAAGCCAACCAGTGATGTTGTAGTCCACAATGCCAGCGTAATGAATCAGGGAGAAGTGGGCTTCAGCCTTGCCTTTGACCACCCTGGGCTTCTGGAAGTTGGCGGACTTGCCCAGGTGCTGGTCATACAGCTTGTTCTTGAAGGAGGTGTCTGTTGCCTTGGGGAACATGCACTCCTCTTCCAGGATGGAGAAGATGCCCAGTGGCTGAATTCAGAAAAGTAGACATTGGTGTCAACCTAACTTCTCTCAAAAGATACAGACATCGTGGCTGTCATTTGACTGAATTGTGAACACTCCCAATTAAATATGTGTGTGCAATAAACTAGGGTCTCAGCTCAGAGACGTTCCTTTGTTATTACTAGAATGACTTTTCTACCATTCCTTCTCACATTCAATCTGTAGCATGATTTTAATTAAAGGAATAGCTAGATACAAACTCCAAATGTCAGCACAGCATGTGGAGGTGACTTGTTAAAATATTATGTATTTATCAGTTTTTTTCCTATTAAATGAATATATCTTTGTCAGAGTTTTATTTTGCTTTGAAAAGGACTTACAGATTTAGAATGATGTTGGCTCTATGTGCAATAATTAAGCAGTATATATAAATAACCTTATTTAAGATATTTTCTGTACATAATCTCTTTAAAGGTAGATTATGAAGTATCATGTACAGTTTGACATCTTGAATTCAAACAGATTAGCTTTCATGAAAGCACTAGCTGTATTATTTATGCATTAGTATTTATTTAGAAAAAATATTTTTATTATTGACATCTTGGCTCATAATGGAGATAGATTGAGAACTAATGAAGGCATTGCTTCTACTGAAGCAGGTCATCTCACATAGAGTTTTCAGTGCTGCTTTAAAATTGGATTTGGCTCGGTATCAGAATAAAAATTGTTAGAACAAAACTAAACTGTCAGATCCATCTTATGTAATAGTTGAAGAAGTAATTTCAAAATGGTAATTTTCCAGTTTGTGCAGATCTCAAACTATTTGAGATTATAGTAATACTTTCTATAATTAAGACATCTGGGAAAGTTCTTCTTACAGCCTGACCTTTTTTTAGTAGTCAAACAGACCTACCTTCTCAATGAGCTCGATGCAGGCAGCCAGGTCCATGCCGAAGTCGATGAACGTCCACTCGATGCCTTCCTTCTTGTACTCCTCCTGCTCCAGCACGAACATGTGGTGGTTGAAAAACTGTTGCAGTTTCTCGTTGGTGAAGTTGATGCACAGCTGCTCCAGGCTGTTGAACTGCACAAAATAGTAGAAATTTCCAATATTATTAATGAATGAGTTTTTATATTAGTAAAATTCATTACTTGAAAATTCTTTTATTGGAAAAATGTGGAATATACTAATGAGATACAACTTAAACTAATTGTTGTTCTTTCACAATTCTCAGGAAAAAAAATGATTATTATTGACATGAACCTTTCTCATGAATTCTGGGCTTTATATAGGGGCCCATGTATCAATTAAACAACAAGCATTCTGGTAGAATTCATCTCCTTTCACCTCTAAGATTACATGGGCAAAAGTATAGATTAAAGTACAACCATGATCCTGTGTGTTAGGGTTCAGATTTAAGGGTAAGGGGGGATGTAAGTTATTGGAAAGCCTCACTTCTGTTACTAGTCCCACTCTCCAATTAAAGATAAAGTTCATATTTTCACCTTTGGCTGTCACATTATTCAGGAAAGCTTATACGACTGTTAGTATAAAGCTCTTGTTTTATAAAGTGAAATGAATAGGCCTAATTTCTCTTCCATTCATATCAAACATTTGGCAAATCCTGCTTGTTAGGTGTGTGAAAGTAGGGACCTGATGTATCATAGCAATTGAAGATCCAAAAAGTCTTTGTAATATTATAATTTACTCTCTCATTTTATAGATGATGAAGCTGATGCCCTGGAGGTGAAATAGTTTGTGTAAGATGCACCTGAAAGGGGAGAGACTATCATTTGTCTTTGGGCTTCTGCCTTTGAGCCTTTTCTTCTCCATGGAAGATATCTTTTGTATGGACCAGGTGCTACAGATCTGGGTTCCTCTCCTGACTTTGTCTTATATGGCTGTGGGATCTTTAGCTAGTGTTTTGATTTCCCTGCTTCTTAGTTTCCTATGTATGTAATTACGGATAATATTAGCTACTCCTTGGGTTATTTTGAAGATCAAATAAGGTAACATTTTCAAGTCCCTATTATAGTGCGAGAAATACACTGACTGCTTAGTAAGTATTAGCTGTTATTATTATTACATTCTGTTTTCTCCAAGGTATTTTGGAGATAGCACTTGTTCTAGGTGCAATGTTGGAACAAGCAATGTGGGTACTACAAATGTAAATGAATAATGATAATACCCATTAATAGTATATAAAAGATCACAATTGCCTACCTCTCAGTTTTTATTAATATGAAGATAACTTACATCAAAAATCTCAAAGCCAGCGATATCCAAGACCCCGATGAAGTACTGCCTAGGCTGCTTGGTGTCCAGCTGCTGGTTGATGCGGGTGACCATCCACAGGAACATCTTCTCATAGACGGCTTTGGCCAGAGCACCCACTGCATTGTATACCTGCATAGATAGAGTAATGTTCATTGGCATTATTAAAGATGTGTCATGAAGGCCTGGGATATGTGTGATTCCCTGAGGTCACGTACTTACCTGCTGAACAGTCTGGCCTTTGGTGACGTACTCATTGCCCACCTTGACCCTGGGGTAGCAGAGGGCTTTGAGCAGGTCAGCAGAGTTCAGACTCTGGAGATAGGCTGCCTTGTCAGCAACTGCAGAGGCACAATTCAGGAAATGTTGTTTAGTGCTGGATATCCTCTTAAACCTAATCTTTCCGTTTTTCTCCAATTCTTTTTTTATTACTCTATAGAAGATCAAATATAGTTCCCTATACCTTAGAGCATATGCTTTCCACTAAATATTTGATCTGTTATGCTGGCCTGTAGTGATGTGTTGCAAGTAGCTTTTGAGAATTTTTTCACCAATGATAGACATAAATTTATCCGTTTCGTTGCAATATTTATGCAAAGTAAAAGCCAAACTCCCTATTTTTAAGACACATTGGTGTAGTTGGAAGGATAAGGTAAATATTCACTGTTAAGGAGAGGTAAAAGTCAGAATATTTGAGTTCTTATCTTAGTTTTTGCCCTCCCAATTTAATCTTACTGGATTAATTCTTTATCTGAAAACATGAATATTAAATTTCACTGGGTGATCTCTATAGAGTTCCTTTCTAAACTTTTGTCATTGACTATAATGTAAATAAATGCCACATGTCAGGTACAGAGGTAACTACTGAAAAGTTTAGAGGCAGGATAGATAATACCAAGTTTGAGTGGTCAGGAAGGGCTTTAAGGGCAGATGACTAGCTTTCTATGGGAGGTCCCGTACATTGTGTGTTCTTTCCATATGTAGAGTATATGATTTTTCTTTTTCAATTCCTGTTTGATTTGCTGCCTATATTGTCTATAGGCTTATATATAGACAACACATGCATGCAGATGTCTCTAGGAACACCTTTTACTCCTAGCCCTGTGTTTGGGCAGATTATTGCTAGTTACTAGATTTTCCTAGCTAGTGCTAAAATAGACCAGTGTGCAATGTTATCTTATATACCCACCCTGATTGCCAAGGCAAAGCAGGAACACCATTCCGTCTCAGTCTGTCTTATAGGTTGTGCTTATAAGTGGCCATTGGGGTTCATTGTAAGTTATTTGGACTTGATAGAAATGATAGAGATTTGGAGATGTAAGGAAGGGAGGGGGTGATGAAAGCATGCATGCAGTGTGTGTGAAGGTGTATTTGCCCTTCAGAATTACAGCTACAAAGGAGATGTGAAGTGTAGAATAGGAGTTTTTTTAGGGGGCTGTATTGTCTGATTCAAACCCAGATGGAGGTTCACTTGGTACCTTCAGTGCCATCTGGCTCAGCTTGTTCCTCGCGCTGCTTTTGCTTGAACTTCATGTTCCCATAATGCATCACAGCCCCTGTGAGTTTATAGATGGACACTTTCTCTTCAGGAGTGAAGCCCAGGATGTCGATGGCACTCTGCCAGAAGAAATGACAAGACAAAAGTTAGGGCAGAAGAGACTAACTTAGGGGAGAATTTATGCTATATCCTAAAGTAACCACATCTACAGTGGGTTGCTATTGTCATTCCTACACATTATGGATTTTTTAAAAAGTGTGTGTAACTTACATCTGTGGCCATCAACTCTTCTTGGTCATCAATGCTGGGGACTGTGATCTCCCCCTGACTGACAAAGGCATAGTCGTATGGATTGGTGGTGATCAGGAGCATTTCTGGGTACATAGAATTCAGGGTATACATTTTACATTAGAAGATGTTAGTAGAGTGATTAACTTCTAGCCTGTGAATTTAAGTTCTTTCTTACCAATTAGATCTGGCTTCTTATTGGAAGTGATCTGATAAAAAATATGATAGCTTCTTTCAGCCTTTAGCTGGAAAGTAACTCTAGACTTCTCCAGAAGATCTGGATAGAGAGAGGAAGAGAGAGAGAGAGAGAGATAGACAGAGACAGAGAGAGAGAGAGAGAGAGAGAGAGAGAGAGAGAGAGAGAGAGAGAGAGAGAGACATTGAGTTAGGAAAAAATAGCAGTGCTTCTAAGATATTAAATGAACCTCAGTGTCTCTGGCCAAAATTGGGGGTATTACATTTGACTCCACTGAGATTTCAACTTGATCAGTTCTGTGGTTGTACATTTTAGACTTGCTGATGGATATGGCAATTGCCCATGGTTCTCATCATCTAAGGGCAGCAACTGAAGCATACCTGCTCTAGAACAAACTTTTTTTTTTATGTGAAGCATCCGTGACCTCTGTATTTTAGTGAATCCCTAATATCCCCTCCTTCTGTGGATCACCTAAGATTTACTTTGGTGTGAGGGGCCACCTTGGAAGCATATTCCAAAGCTCAGATCAAAAGCAAATCACACAGATGTATTGGGAACCCATAGGTAACTCATAGGAATCCATAGGAAGCACTGGTATATGTCCTGGAAAAAAAAGTCATAGTTGCTTTTGAGGCAGGAATGTCTCTAGGATATGCTACAGAACCAGCAGTCTGAGATTGAGATAAATGGAGCACTCAGTGGATTATGGATAAATCTGGCATTAGCTCACAGGCAACACTGGCAGCAGATCACTCTTTTACAGGCTTGGTGCACAGCAAGTGTTGCAAAATATCCCTGGAAATGAAATCACTTATCTCTCTGTTTTGATTTTCAGTGGTCCTGTTACTCACAGGTTTCAATATCAGCAGATGCCAGCTTCCCTGTAGTACCAAAGTGGATTCTAATGAATTTACCCTTGAAAAGATAAAGATTATTTAGTATTAGAAAACTGAAGCACACAGAGAGATGTAATTGAAATAATAATTCAGACATGGCTACTCTGAAAGTTAAGGGCTAAGACCCCTCGGTGACTAAGAGACTTACAAAACGAGAGGAGTTGTCATTTCTCACGGTCTTGGCATTGCCAAAGGCCTCCAGTAGGGGGTTGGCGCTGATAATTTGATCTTCCAGAGTCCCCTGCAAAGGCAAGAGCAGTTCTCACATCTGGGGCTCCATATATCTGAGAGCCCTGACAGTCTTGATTCTAACTGAGCCTATCAGACGCACCTGCATTTTGCCAGATTCCTCCTTCTTCTTCTCTCCAGTAACTGCAATTGTTGCAAAGTACTGGATGACACGCTTGGTGTTCACAGTCTTTCCTGCTCCGGATTCTCCGCTGTCAAACAGAAATCCGAGAAGAGATCAGAACCATGGCCCACATTGTCAACATGTAAGGCAATATCACTGCAAATCAAAGAGGGAAAAATATCACATACGTGATCAGGATGGACTGGTTCTCACGATCTGTGAAATAAATCAAGATAATCAGTTAAAAATGAGTTCAGATAAAACAGTTTGTTCTTTTTAACTGTGTGAATATGTTGCCTATGATTTTGGTTTTGGATTTAGCCTCCAAAATAGCCAATTGCCTCTTGGAATAAAATTTGCGAAAATAAGAGACAAAGAATCATCTGGATGGGGTTTTTTTGTACTTATTAATTTTGTTGTTGTGGTAAAATACACATAACAAAATTTACCACTTTAACCATATTTAAGTGTACGTACAGGTCAGTGGTATTAAGCACATTCATTATGTTGTGCAACTGTCACCACCCTCCATCTCCATAACTCCTTTCATCTTGTAAAAGTGAAATTCTGTGTTCATTAAATACTAACTCCCGATGCCTCACTCCTCCCAGCCCCCAGAAACCACCATCCTACTTTCTCTCCTGTGAATTTGACTACTCTAAATACCTCATATAAAGGGAATCATACAGCGCTTGTCTTTTTTGTGATTGGCTTATTTCACTCAACATAATGTCCTCAAGGTTCATCCCTGTTGTAGCATGTCAGAATTTCCTTCTTTTTTTTAAGACAGAATACACTGTATGTATATACCACATTTTGTTTATTCATTCATCTGTCAGCAGGCACTTGCTTTGCCTTCCTGTTTTAGCTTTTGTTTCTTCGAGACCCTGCTTTCAGTTGTTCTGGGTATATAATATACTCAGAAGTGGGATTGCTGGATCATGTTGTAATTCTATTTTTCATTTGATGAGGAACTGCTGTACTATTTTCCACAGCAGCTGTATCATTTTATATTCCTGCCAACAGTGTACAAAGTGTTCCAGTTTCTCTACATCCTTGCCAACACTTGTTATTTTCTGGGTTTTTTTGATAGTAGCCATCCTAATGGGTGTGAGGTGTATATTTTATTAATTTTTAAAACTTTTGTTATGGAAACTTTTGAACATAATGAAAGTAGACACAATAAATATAACGAGCCCCCACTGCACAGTTATTGACATTTGGCCAATTTTATATCATGCATACCTCATCCCAGTCTCCTGGATTACTTTAAAGAAAACCCCAGGCATTATATAATTTTATTTATAAATTCTTCAATAAGAATTATAGAATTTCGAAGTCATAAGAGATCTTAGAAATTGCTACTTAGGCCAGTTCTTTCTTTTAAAAGAAAAAGAAGCTGAGACCCAGAGAGCAATAAGTGACTTTTCTAATATTAGTTACTTAGCTAGTTAAGTTCAAAGATATTTAGATCTTTTGACTTCCAGTTTATATATTTTTCTGCTACATGGCCTCCTCTTAGCTTTTGATGTCGTTACTTTGAATGCTGGTGATACTAAATAAGGAAGAGGTCTGGAATTGTGAATGTTTGTGTTTATTTACTTCTGTTTCCCTTTAATGCTATATAAATTTCTAAATAAGAACAAACACAAGTTATGTGACTCATATGTTGTATTTATATCAATTTGCCAGTTTCTTAAATCTCTAATTCTATACTGATAGATTTCAGAGAATACTAAATTCTAAAAATGTATTCAGAGAAAATAGTTACAAATCTGGATGTTATTTAGATGTAGAAGCAGAAATAGACTTTAGAGAATTTTAAAGTTCCACTCAGGGAAGTAGATGCAGATTTTGGATCACATTCAGATTAATTTTTTTTCCAGTTTTAAGCAAAATCATGGAAAATCATATCACATCTCATGGGAGTATAGATAAGAAAACAATGTTCTAGTCTCTTTTTGTAATGCTAAAATATATGCCTGATTTTATATGAAAATCATGTTTGGGAGCCACAAGTAACCTTGAATTTGGAGCAGCCTCAGCAAAGCCTGGGGACTGGGGACATCAGTAGGGGTGGTGGAGTACATAGCTGTGTAAATGCAGCTGCTGAGTATTAAAACCTCCGAATGAGCCAGCGTTTGGATAATTTCTGAGAGGTAGCTAGCTTCTGTTGACAACCAAAGAACAATTTACTGGCAAAGAATCCTTGTAGAATTGCTGGCCAATTTGTAATGGGAGATTCCTATTTTATTCCTTTCTCTTTTCTCTCCCCTTTTAAGAGACAATTTAAAAACAAGTTCAATAAAACAAATAAAAAAGAAAAATAACACTCAGCTTCCTAAATGCCATGGAACGATGGGAACTTGGGATTTTAGAATATTTCCAAAGGTAGTGCATTTGGTGTGTGAAGAGGAAAGGTTTTAAATGCTGTATGTGGGCCTATAATGCATATCAAAGCTGGTTGTTTGTGCTTCTGTAAGGGAGGAATGACAAAATGTGATATAACTTTTTAAAAACTTTTCTAAGAAAAGAGATTTTTTTTTTTTCATTCTAATGGGACAGAACTTCAAAATCTTTGGGAGGAAAGTCATAGCTCTTTCTTTACTCATGTTCTACCCCAAAGGTTGGCAATAGTAAGCTGTGTCATTTGAAAATAAAGATAAGAATTCACAAAGTTTTCCAGCTGTGGTTGATAACTCTTTTCTTTGATTACCATGGATGTGGATATTTTTAAAAAATCAACTTGTTTTCTATCCAAATTGTAAAGTAAAAAAGTATGGAAAGCAATAAATACATTTACAGAGGTCTGCTAATTTTTTCACCTGGGCTTCCGCTTCCTAGCTGTGTTAGCTAGGGAGCTTCACTTTACTCATCCGTAAAATGGAGATGGCTGCTGGGAAGAACATAGGGCATCATGGCTGTGAAAGGTTTTTGAAAGCAGTGAAGCCCCATGTGGCTTGAAAGAGGTCTGTTCATCAAAGATTCTATTTGCACACTTCTGTAAGTAGATGCCTCACTCACTCACCGGTCAGCATGAACTGATAGGCGTTGTCGGAGATGGAGAAGATGTGGGGTGGGGCCTCCTGGCGCTTCTTGCCTCGGTAGGCCGTCACCACCTCGGGGTTGTACACCGGCAGCCACTTGTAGGGGTTGACGGTGACACAGAAGAGGCCCGAGTAGGTCTGGGGAAATCGGAAAATTCAACATGTGGATCTTGCTTTTATTCAGAGAAGTAAAAGGAATAAAAAGAGATGTTGAAGGGCACTCACGTAGATCATCCAGGCCGCATAGCGCTCTTTGAGGTTGTACAGTACTCCAGGTTCATGCAGATGGGTCATCATAGCCATGTCCTCAATTTTGTCATATTTTGGAGGGTTCATAGGGAAGACTTGGTCTTCTCTTACAGTCAGAGTCTGGTAAGTAAGCAAGAGACCAATTTGTTTTAATGGTTGGAGGTTGGGTTTATGTTTGCCTATTTTGGTATAAAACTATAATTGTACCTACTTTTCATTATTTCATTCAATGTTCTTTTAAAAAAAGCCATGAAAATATATTTATTTCAGAATTAGATATTAAGAAAATTTGTTTCCTGTGACGAGCTACGACACTACCTTTTTCCTAGATTTTTTTCCTCCCATATTCTTTTTCTCATCCCAGATTGATCAGTTCATATCCTTTTATTATTTTAATAGGTTACATTCTTAATTTTCCCTTTCTTTAACTGCAAGAAACTTTACACTTGGAAAGTAGTGGGGATATTAATACATTATTTAAGTAAATTTTTAAGTCTGATAAGAGGAACTAGTTTTTATTTCTCCCAAGTTTGGAGATTTACATTGGGAAGTGGGGAATTGAAGGGAAATAGTAAAGGCCTTTACTTAGTAGGATGAAGTCCTCTGGGAAGCTGGGAAGGGGAGACGTGAGATACTGCTGTGAATTCCTTTTGCCTTTTAAATCTGATGACTGTACACTGACTAGAAGGGTGTTTGTATTGACAATAGGCTTAGAGATTCTCAGCAAGTTAGGCTTCAGCGCTTGAACTGAGGAGATAGAGAAATAAAATGGGAGTATTTTCTCCTTATGTTTCACTTACTGCTCCACCTTCAGTCTTCACAGTTACTTTTCCTCCTTCCTTGCTTTGTATGGTGCTCTTCACGTAGGATTCCTTGGGCTCCGTGACAAAGACAGATGTTTTAGCATCAAAAGGCTTGTTTTGGGCCTCAATCCGCTCCTTTTCGGATTTTCGAAGGTAGGGAGCGGCTTCGCCAAAAACAGCCATCTCAGCGTCCGAACTCGCACTCATGGCTGCGATTTGCTTAGCAAAGTATATTGCCTTGGGGAACAAAAACAAAGGAAGGAGAAATAAAAAGCAGAAGGTATAGATGTGAGTTAGGATTTGAAATGGAAGAAATGTTGAGCATAGCTTGCGCTGGAACTATTCCTCCAGTCTGGCAAATCCCCAGTGTTCTAACATAGTCCAAAGGACTAATTTGGAATGAGACTGTAATGGGGGCTTCATTTTTTAGGACTTTGCAAATTTCCTTTCTAGATCAAATAATCTTGATCCTCAGGGCCAGGATACCTACAATTGAATTAGAATGGAATCCTTACCTGTTTTTTATCTCTAAACGTAACAATCTCTATAGCTAAAACTCTTGGATTGTTTTATAGAAATTGTCATTATTTAATCCTCACTTCTCCTTCTGCATAATGTTTGCATCTGCCGTCTGCTAAGACAATCATTATAGTTAGCAAAGAAAGTTTGTTTTGTGCAAATGAAGTTTGATATTTTCAAAACTACCAGGAATATCTTTGCTTTTTGGATGGCCATTTTCTCTCATAAATCAAATAATTATTTTTAACATCTACTTTATTTTGATATTAGGTGTTATGTATCTCAGTGAGTTGTTAAAAGAACCTCCTAATACATTCTAGTACTCTGGATTTTTCGGCATTTGACTTGTTACCAAGAGACTTAGCATTGCCTTAATTCCAAAATCTTTTTTGACAGTCTCCTTTTGACATGAGGGATTTCAGCTGTCAGTTAATAGATCTAACCACGGAGAAAGGAGAGCTCCAGCATGAAGGCCCATCTTCCCAATAAATTCCACAAGGTTCTTTTCTTTCCACCCAGAAAAAGAAAAGAGAAAAAAGTTTAAGAGTACATCACATGCATATAAGCCGTTATCTTCTGATTGACAGATATGCCTCTGCGATGTTGACGGGTTAGATGGAGTTTTTCCTTTACTTTCAGGTAATAAGTTTGGAAAGGGCAGAATCACACTTAAATTAGTCATGGCATTTTGCATCCTAAGGGTGTAATACTTGCAACTTTTAAAATGAATAAATAAATCTTTCTAACAACAAATAACAGTGAATCAAAAGTAGCTAAAATATTATGGTTTCACAAGGTGCTTGTGTTTACATTTTAGATAAGAATTTTTCTGGGGTTTTAAAAAACTGTAAAATGTCTAAGTATTCAGTGTTCTGCAGTGGAAGAAGGTTGGCATGGAGTCTGTTGCTCCTGGACAGTTCTAAGCACAGCTGGGAACTCACTGTCAAAGCTAATTCTGTCCTAAATGGTCCTTTAATCCTGGAACTCAAGTGAGGGTAGTCTCTGAGAACAAGACATTCTAAGAAAATGAATTTCTAGCATTTATAAGCAGTCATTTGGAAATGCTCTCTACTGATATAACTGCAAAAACATGGAAATGGTATATAATTGAGAATTGTTCACAGCTTCATTAGACTAAATCCCCCTTAGACTAAATCCCCTTTGTCATCAATAACTGAATAAAGCTGAGTCTTACCTCTGGAGTTTCAGATGAAAAATGCACGTTCAAAACTGTCCCACACTGTAAAACAACAAGTTTCTTATTAGTGGTACTTGAAATTCCAGTAATATAGTTGTAGAACTAAAATTTCCCTGCCCTAAAGCCTAGCTTTATGAAAACAAAAGTCGAAGTTCAGAGCAACTATTTCATCCTCAGAGATAGCCACAGGGTCAGCTCTTTCTGTCCCCTCAGGTCCTTTGAGTCCCCAGGCCCCCATCACTTACCTCTGGGTTCTTGGTGGAGATAAGGCACAAGGGTTAGCCCCGCTTATATAGGAACTAATGTGCTGATGCTGCAGCTACCTCCTCTTTGTTAGGGCAAGACATTTGGCAACTTGAACCCTCAGCATAGTTTGTAGTGACATTTGGCATGTTTGGATATAATTAGAAGTATTCATATCATTTTGAGTATGTGAACCAATCTCCTATAAATAATTTGACAGAGACCAATCTGCCGGTAGAGAATGCTTTCTAGTGTGCTGGGAAGGGAATCTTTGACTGTGCCTGGTGGGGCCTCAAAGTAAGTTCTTAAGAGCTATATTCAGTTTGGCAAGCTCTTTCATGCATGCCTCTGCTAACCTAAGGATCAGATCCTGTGACACACTGTTGTCAGGGCCTTAACCACTTTGCCGTGTTTGTTACCATAGGAAGCCCCCACTGCATTTCCTTGGGCCACTGCCAAGGTTCACCCCTGGAGTCCAGGCTTGGGCAACAGAGCCAATCTGAGAGAGGAAATTCTATGCTGAGTCTCTACCATTGGGCCGGTGCCCACCTACCTAACACTGAAGAAAAGTTACTATTAGAAAATAATATATTCATTATAGAAAAAAGTACAGATGAACAAAGAGAAAAACGTCTATAGTTCCATTATGCAAAGATAAAATAAGATATAGGCATGTAAGTGGGATCATGTTATAGACATATGTAGTATACATATGTTTTGTAATCTGTTTTAAAAATTAATATAGGTAATTTTCATATCACTAATGTAATTTACACCCTTATTCTTTAAACAAATTATATTATGATTGTTCTTTTTAAATTAGAATCTTTCTAATTTTAGAAGGTGGAGTATATTGAGGTATAATTTACACATACCGTCAAATTCACTCTCTTTAGGTATTAGTTATATGAGGTTTTTTTGCTTTTATTTTTAATTTTTAAACTTTACAATAAACTTCATTTCTGTTGTTGTATGGTTCTCTGAGCTTTCACACATTCATCAATTCATGTGACCACCACTACAGACAGGATGCAGGACAGTTCCAGTTCTATGGGTTTGATAAATACATGCAGTTGTATAACCTCTTATATTTTCATTACATAAAAATTAAATACATAGATTAGGCTAAAATTCTCCTTTCATAAACACTCACAATGCTAGTATCTCCCTTCTTTCTAGTGGTAACCATCAACACCAGTTTGGTTTGTAATATTCCAGGTCTCTTCTATGCATTTACATATGTATTTATTTTCTGGGAAAACATAAAATTAGTAAAACTGGTGTAAGAAAATTGTCGTATAGAAATGTATATTAATATAATGTGTAGATATTTAGAATGTATTCTAGATAGCATCATAGTTTATATTAATACATTTACAAACCTTTTTTGTTCTGTACTCTTGGATCATTTCCGTGTTAGTACATAAATAATAATTTGGAAAAATTTCAAACATATACAAAAGTAGAGAGAATAGTATAATGAACCCAATATACTTACCACCCAGCATTGATAATTATCAGTTCATGGCCAATTTTCTTTCATATATACCCTGACCCATTCCCTCCATCCCTGAATTATTTTGACACTCGTTTTAAAATTTCTGTGTAGAATTCCATATGTTTAAGATTATAATAATTTATTTTTTATATAAGTGGTAAAAGGTTTATCCTGATCTAATTATGATCTTAACTCTATAATGGCATCTCAGTCTGCTAGAAGTTTTAAATTTTTAGGTAGTCAAAGTTATAAAATTTTTTTCTTTATATTTTTGCTTTTTTGTATGTATTGTAAAAGAAGATCTTCCCTAACTCAAAGCAGAGTCACACGTGTTCTTATGTATTTTCAATCTAATGCTTTTTAAAAAACGTTGAGATTTATAGTCTAGTTCTGTGTGTGTGTGTATGTGTATGTGTAATCTGTTTCTGGATTCCATATTTTGTACCATATTTCTATGCCAATAGCACATAGGTTTTGATGTTTAGGAGGGCATATTTTCTCTCATTATTCAAAGTTGTCTTGAAACTGTAATTCTTACAGTTTACTGTATGAGTTATAGAATCAGTTTTTCAGATTATATGGAAAATCTTGTTGGGATTTTGATTTGGATTAAATTGATTTTGTGGGTTAATTTGATAAAAACTGATACGTGACAATAGTGAGTCTTTCAATCCACAAGTACGGTAAATTTTTCTGTTTATTCCAGGTCTTTTTTGTAAAAAACATGTTCTCCAGTCATTTTTGTTTTTCATTTTTCTTCCATAGAGGTCATATATAGTTCTTGTTAGGTTTACCCCTAGGTATTTTATAGTTTTTTGTTGTGTTGAGTGGCATTATTTTTCCTATTACACTTTCTACTTGGCTATTACTGGCATGTGGTGGAGAAGTCTGCATAATCAGAACTTCAGTTTTGTTTGTGGCAGCAGTATATTCAACTAAATTATAGTTCCTGGATTCCTTTGCAGCAGAGGGTAACCATGTAACACTGTTTTTGGCTAATTAAATGCAAGCAGAAGTTGTTGGGTGAGATTTCCGGAAAAGTTCTTTTATAAAAAGAAGGCAGACTCTGCTCCTACTACCTTTTCCTTTCTCCTCTTATCTTTTTTCTACATAGAGCACAGATGTAATGGCTGGAGCTATAGTCTTGAAAGAAAGGTCAAGAGAGTTTCATAGACCTCAGTCTTGACATCTGTGAGCTGAATTTTATTGTGTGAAGAAAAAGATAAACCAGTATTTTTTTGTTTACTCAGACTTTTTTGTTACAAACACAGTCCCTAACAGATACATGGTATTTCAGAAAGTTATTGATTTTTTTCTGCTATCTTTTATCTTGCCCTCCTTGCTGAGCTCCCTTATCACTTATAATAATTTATTTGATTCTTTTAAATTTTTGATACAGCATGCACACATAATCACGATTTTGTGTCTTTTTTCCTTATAATTTATATGCTATTTTTTCCTTCTTTTATTGTGTTATCCATGACAGACAATGTTGAATAGTATTAATATGTTAATAGTATTAATACTGGGATACTTGTGTATATATCCTATGCAATATAAAGGCATCCTTATCTTGTTCTTGACTTTTATTAGATTGTGTTTGATATTTCATCAAATATGATATTTGCTGTATACTTTACATCTAGTTTGCCAATAATTTTGATCATAAAAACTAGTTAATCTAGGTATATGCCCAAGAGAATTGAAAACATGTTGATACAAAAACTTGTGCCTAAGTTCATAGCAACGTTATCCATAATAGCCAAGAGGTAGAAACAATCAAATGCCCATGAGCTGACAGGTGGAAAAACAAATCTGGTATATCCATACAATGGAATATTATTCAGCCGTAAGAAGGAATGAAGTACTAATAAATGCTACAATGTGGATAAACTCAAAGATATGCTAAGTGGAAGAAGCTGGACATAAAGGACCCATATTTGATGATTCCATTTATATAAAATGTCCAGAGTAGGCAAATCCATAGAGAAAGAAAATAAATTAATGATTTCCAGAAGTTGAGGAGAGAGGAGAATGAGGAATGACTACAAGTGGACATGGAGTTTCTTTTCAGAGTCTTGAAAATGTTTGGCACTTAGTGGTGACGGTTGCATAACCTGGTGAATTTACTAAAAATCACTGAATTGTACACTTTAAATGGTGAATTTTATGGTGGATTATGTCTAAAAAGAATGCATTGGATTTTATCAGTGTTTTTTTCCATGTCTATTGAGGTTACTATTTTTCTCTCCTAATCTGTTAATGTAGTGAATTATATGGCAGATTTTTTTTCTCACATTTACCATCCTGGAATTCATGAAGTAAAACCTATTGTGTTTTTTTGTGCTATTGTTTTCTGATTTTGATACCAGAATCATATTAGTTTTGTAGAATAAATGAAGTAGCTTTCCATTTGTTTCTGTTTTCTGCAGCATCGTGTTTGGGATGTGAATTACCTATTCTGTGAAGGTTTGGTAGAGTTCCTCTGTGGAACCCATTTGGACTGTAGCCTTTTTGGAGGATAAATTTTTTATTTGCTTGTACTGAGGTTTCTTTATGATGATCGATTAGTTTGTTTAGAGTTTGTACTTGTTTTTTGGCTCATTTGGATAATCTGTATTTTCTTAGAAAATTACCCATTTCCTATGACTAGTTTTTTTGGTATTTTTGTGCATCTCTTTTCATAATAAAAAAATCCCTGCATAGTCATGTTTCCTTTCTATTCTTTACATTGTTTAATTTTGTTCTTTTTATTTTAAATCATGTTTCCCAAAGTTTTATCTTTTTAATTTAGTTTTATTGAATAACTTTTATTTTCTGCTTTTAATTTTATTAATTCCTTTATTTTATTTCCTTAGACTTATTTTTACTATTTATAATTAGTTTAAAATTTCAGTGTTGCAGGTGGGGGGGAGGATGTTTTTTCTAGCTATTCTTTTTATTGTGCGTGTGTGTGTGTGTGCATGTGTGTGTTGTGTAGTTCGTAGCCTAGTGGACCCAAAAGGAATGAGAGATGTGGTTCTTGAGTTTGGATTTGTGTGTGTGCATGTAAGTAATAAAACAATTCAAACAGTATTCAGATAAAAACATTATCAGCAATCCCACAAACTTTAACTCTTATTTTCCTTTCCCAAAGGTAACTGCAAGTTTTACTTTTATTATATCATGTCTCTGCTTTTCTTTATAGTTTTAACATTTGTATATGCATCCCTAAACAATGTAGTTTACTTTTGCTTATTTTTGAGCTTCATATGAATATGACTTTATTTATTCTTTAGTATCTCACTGCTTTTGCCTGAAATTATTGTTGTGAGATTTTCCCACAAAGTTGCATGTAGCTATATTTTATATTCATTGCTGTACAGCATTACATTGTATGATAATATGACAATTTGTTTATTCATTCTACTATAGACAAATTTTTGTGTTCACAGTTTTTTGCTATAGTTTTTGATTTAATTTAATTCATTTTTTGCCATCATGACTGTCACCTTTATGGTATCTTATTCTAGAATTAATTGATATTTCTTTTGTGGCTGTGTACATGGGTCAGTTCTTTTTTAAAAAAAATCTTTAGGTATAATTTTATATACCTTAAAGGTCATTCATGTTAAGTATACAATTCGATGAGTTTTAGTAAACTTATATAGTTGTGCAGCCATCACCACAATCCTGTTTTAGAATACTGTCATCAATCCAAAAAGTTTCCTTGTGCTCATTTGCAATCAACTTCCATTCGACCCCAAACCCCAGGCAATCACTGATTTGCTTTTTATCTCTATAGTTTTGACTTTTCTAGAAATTTTACATAAATGGAATCATACAGTATGCAGTCTTTTGTGTCTGGTTTCTTTCCCTCACTGTTTTTGAGTTTCATCCATGTTGTTGCATGTATCAGTAGTTCATTCCTTTTTATTGCTGAGTAGTCCATTGCATAGAAGTGCAACATTTTGTTTATCCATTCATTCACCAGTTGATAGGCATTTGAATTCTTCCTACTTTTTGGTTACTACGAATAATGCTGTTATTAATATTCCATATAAGTTGTTTGATGGACATTTGTTTTCATTGTTTTTCTTTCATGAGTGGGTGTCAGATATTATAAGAAATGGTCGAACAAACTTGGAAGTAGTAGAGAACAGATAGAGAAATTTCTCAGAATGGAGAATTGCCATAGTAGAATTTTTAGTAAAAGAAAGCAAGTTTCTAAGAATAAAAAGCTTTTACTACACAATGAAGTAACAAGCCACTGTACTTGACATCAAAACATATTATAAAAATATGAGATTAAAACAGTGTAAAATTAGTACAGGTGGAGATAAGTAGCTCAGTAGAACATAATACAGTCCAGAAATGGACACTTGCATGTATAGCAAGTTAGTATAGAATAAAGGTGGCATTTCAAATCCTTAGGGAAAAGGAAGAAAAAGTCAATGAATTAAAATTGTGACTTACCATTTGACAAAAAACTAAATTACTTCTTTGCTTGACACTATTTATAAAAATAAATTCCAGATGAATTCATGTCTTAGGCATGAAAATGAAACAAAACCATAAAAATATTGAATAATTGAAGAAGATACATAAACATATACCATATGTTTATGCCCCAGGAATAGGGGAGATCTTTCACAAGACAAAAAGACTATACATTTATAAAACTGACTACATCAAAATTTAAAACTTCTCAATGATTAAAAAAATCTCCATAAACAAATTGAAAGAGAAATGGCAGGCTAGGAAAAGCTATTAGCAACTTACATAACAGACAAAGAAGGTTACATTCAGAATATATCTCCTGCAAATCAAAAAGAAAGGGAGATACAAATAGAAAAAATAGCTAAAAGCTATAAATAGACAATTCATGGGAGAGGCAGTACAAATGGCCAATAAACTTGAAAACATGCTTAACCTCAGGAGGTACAAGATCAAATAACAAAGAGCTAGTGTATAGAAATAAAAAAATTGATAGTAGCAAATGGTGGTGGCATGGGAAAGTGGATACTCTGATATGCCGCAACTAAGAGTGTAAATATCCAGGGCAATTTGTTGCATCTTTTGAAATTTAAAATTGCAGTAATTTCACTTCTCACTCTCTTATAGAAGCACCTTGAAATAGTAAATTATTCTGAAGGCTGTATGTTTAGCATTTCTTCTAGTAGCAAAACTTTGGAAACAACTCTCTATTCAATGACTCTGTAATTTAATTAAGGGGCCACCTGTTAAGTGGTGGTGCCCTGATGATGTGATTAGTGGTTGAAACTTGACACTCACCTTAATCTGAGATTTGGATCAGCATAATGCATTTTCCACTGGTTCACTTGGAGATATAATACTGAAAATGAAAACATTATTTAAAATAACAATAAACCATGCAATAAAGAGTTTTAATGGGTAATATATATGCGGTAAACTGCATGATATACTTTAATGGGTAAACTGCGAGATATACTTAACTAAAGTCTAATTATTGATATGTTGCAACCCTTTTCTTATACGTAGATATCACTTACACACTTCTTGCGTGACAACTCATTTCCTCTAACTTAGAATAAAGGCTCTTCCAAGGTCTGGCTTACGTCCCGTGTCCTTGTTCTTCTGGCTAGTATCCACTTACAATTAAGCCCAGGGCAAGCATTAAGTTACCAATGGTCCTTCTGCTCTGAGAGTCCTTGCCAGAAATTAGCTTGTAATTCCTGAGATTCCCTTTGCTCTAAGAGTTACTCTATTTTCTCTCTTCAGTAAGTAATAGCAGGTGAATTATAGCCGCTTAAGACGTCTCTACTTTTTCTATTTTGAAACTCTGTAATCTATATGGTAATTATCTTCTCTTCAACAAAAGGAAACAGCTTGCCTTTTGTATGATTTATGCCAAAGAGAAATGTTATTTATATATATTCTTGCATGTATCAATAGCTTGTTTCTTTTTATTGGTGAGTAGTCCTCCATTGTAAGAATATACCATATTTTGTTCATGTATGCTCTGGCTGATAGATATTTTTCTTATCTTTTTGTAGACATAACTTTCATTTCTTTTGGTTAAATAATAAGGAGTGGAATTGTTGGATTAAGAAGTAGGTATATATTTAATCTATAAGAAATAGCCAAACATTTTTTTCAAAGTAATTGTACTGTTTCACATCCTCACTAGCAATGTATGAGTGATGTAGTTGCTCAGGATCCTTGTCAACATTTGTCATTGTCACCCTATAAAGTTAGCCATTCTTGTTGGTTTGTACTGGAATCCCTGTGTGGTTTTAGTATGTATTTTCTAGGCCAATGATATTGAGCAACTTGTGGTTATTAGACCTTCATGTATCATCTTTATGAAATATTTGTCTTTTGCCCACTTTTATTGGGTTGTTTTCTTTTAATTATTGTTTTGTATGTATTCTTTATATGTAAGTCATCTGTTGAATGTCTGTATTGCATATATTTTCTCCCAGCCTTTTTGTGTGCTTAATAGTTCCTTGATGAGCAATAGCTTTAATTTGGAAGAGGACTAGTTTATCATTTTTTCTTTTATATTTAGTGTTTCCTGTGTTCTGTTTAAGAATTTTTGGCTGGGCATAGTGACTCATGTCTGTAATCCTAACATTTTGGGAGGCCAAGGTGGGAGGATCGCTTGAGGCTGGGAGTTCAAGACCAGTCTGGGCAATACAGCGAGACCTTATCTGTACAAAAAAAAGAAAAAAAAAATTTTAAGTTAGCTGGACATGGTGGCGCATACCTGTAGTCCCAGCTACCAGGGGGGTTTCTTGAGCTCAGGAGTTTGAGGCTGCAGTGAATTATGATTATGCCACTGTACTCCAGCCTGGGCCTCAGAGTGAGACTCTGTCTCAAAAAAGAAAAAAAAAATTTTTTTTTGCCCAAAGTAACAAAGATATTCTCCTATGTTATCTTCTAGGATTTGTAATTTTAGGATTCACATTTAGGTCTGTTATCTGTCTTGAATTAATTATTGTAATGATATGAGTTGTTTCTTTCCATACAGATATATAATCAGTGCAGCATTGTTTATTGCAAAGACTTCTTTCCACATAGAATTACATTGGCAACTTAGTAAGGAGTCATTTGAAAAAAAAGTGTGTGTGTGTGTATAGTCTATTTCCAAACTCTCTACTCCTCTCTATTCTACTCCACGGATGTATTTTTCTACTCTTAACCTAACACCACACCATCTTAATTACTGTAGGTTTATATTAAGTTTTAAAGTCTTTAGGGTAAGTTCTCCACCTTTGTACTATTTCTTTTTCAAGATTGCTTTGGGTACTGTAGGTCCTTTACATTCCCATACATATTTTAATATCAGCCTGCCTGTTTCTACGAAAAAAAAAAATAAATAAACCAAAAAATGCCTGATGGGATTTTGATTGAGGTTATATTAAATCTGTAGATCAATTTGTGAAGAATTGACATATTTACAATATTATTGAGTCTTCCAGTCCAAGAACGTGGTGTCTCTCTCTTAGTCCCAATTTTAGGCAGAAAATGTTTACTATTTCATCATTAAGCAAGATATCTTAGCTGTATTTTTTTTGTAGATGCCTTTTATTAGACTGTGAAGGTTCTCTTGTATTGCTAGTTTGCTGAGAGCTTTCTTGCCCTTGAATGGGTATTGAATATTGATTGTGAAATACTTTATTGCATCTGTTGAGATAATTGTATGATTTTCTTATGTTATGAATCACTTGATTTTTTCCCCCAGGCCTTCAACTGATTGGATGAGGCCCACCCACATTGAGGAGGGCAGTCTGCTTTCCTCAAAGCCCAGTGATTTCTTTTTTTTTGTCTTTATTGAAGTGTAATTTACATAACATGTCTTTACTCCATTTTAAATGTACAATTAAATGGTTATTAGTAAATTTACCAAGTTGTACAGCTATTCACATAAATCAGTTTTAGAGGATTTCCTACCCCCTGTTGAGACCCCTAATACCCATTCCCAAATACATTTCAAGCATGCCCCTCCCCTTCATAGTGCTCACCACAACTCTCGGATGTGGGTCTACCCCCCACCCCCCAAATGCCTAGTGAACACCACCACCATTTGAGCACCATAGTGTTAATCAGTAAATACCAATTTGATGTCGAGTACAAGTGGGGCCCATTCTTTGGATCTTGTGTCACCTCACTTTGAATAATGGGCTTAAGCTTAATCCAGGATAATATAAGTGGTGTTAGCTCACTGTCGTTTCTTAAAATTGAGTAATATTCCATTGTAAACATATCCTAAATTTTAATAATCCACTCAAAAATTGATGGGCACTTGTGTTGTTTCCACAACCTAGCAATAGTGAATTGTGCTGCCATAAACATTCGGGTGCAGATGTCTTTTTAATAGAATGTCTTATGCTCTTTTGGGTAGATGCCTAATAATGCTATTGCTGAATCAAATGGTAATTCTATTTTTAGCTCTTTGAGAAATTTCCAAATTCTTTTCCACAATGATTGCACCAATTTGCAGTCCCACCATTGTGGAAAAGAATTTGGAAATTCCTCAAAGAGCTAAAAATAGAATTACCATTTGTTTCTAATGAGAAATCCTCTGTCATCTGAATTGTTTTTCTCCTATAGGTAAGATGTCATTTTTCTCTGGCTGCCTCCAAGATT